>CM069449.1:60204804-60257191 GCA_035610835.1 Ophiura sarsii
GGTTGAGTAGTATAATGGGAATACGGAGGGGTGGGGGTCTTGACAAAATGGCCCTTTTGGGTGGTCCTGAGCATCATTTTGGTGGTTTCCAGTGTATAAGTGCTCAATGAGGATATTTGTAGAGTCGGAATGAGTATAAGGAAAGTGTGTGTTGACAAATAGAACCATTATGGTGGTTCCCTGTGTCATTATGGTGGTTCCCTGTCATTTTTGTAGGTCCCAGTGTTTTGGGTTCCAGGTGGTTTAAATGGTCAATAGTGGGGTTATTGGTCATCAGGGGCTATAGTCAATGAGCTCAAGGGTGGGTTGACATACACAGCTTGGAACCCAAAACAGTGGGACTGCCAAAATGACATTTTGTCAACCTATCTCTTTAATTTATCACAACACAGCCCAATTCAAAAATACATGAATTGGGCACTTGCACCACTCGGAACCATTTCCGAACCAACAAAACAATACGAACCACTGAACAAAATGGACAATTTATTCAACCCAACCCCTCCTAAAACACCACACCATAGCACAACCCAAAACTATTTTATTGGGTACTTAAACAACTTGGAACCCCAAACACTGGGAACCACCAAAATAACACTGGGAACCACCAAAAAGACAATTTGTCAACCCCCTCCTTATGCACCATATACCCCCACCCAACATATATTTCTTGAACACTTACACAACTTGGAACCCCAAACACTGGTAACCACCAAAATAACACTGGGAACCACCAGAAAAGACAATTTGTCAACACCCCTCCTTATTCACCATATACCCCCGGGAGGGGCACTCAACTTTTTTTGGGTAGGGGTGTGCCGCCCAGGTTTAAAAAAGGGGGGCTATAGAACTGAACTGAGTGGATTTTATGACGAAAAATAGGGTCTTAGGAACTGATTTTTTTCAAAAAAATAGGTCTTGAGAACTGGCCTTTAGTTCAATTTTGATTAGCAAGAACGCAAATTTTCGATTTTTTTATGGTTTTAGAACGCAGATTTGGGGCTTTGGAACGCAAAATTTCGAAATTTTTGAATTTTCAATGAAATTGGGGTCATAAGAACTGATGCAGGCTCAAAAGGGGGGGGGTCATAAGAGCTGGCAGAAGAGGGTGAAAAGGGGGTCTTCAGCGCGTCACATACCTATACCCTTTTCCAATGTCAGTGCCCCCCCCCCCCCCCCCCCCCCCGGGCATATACCCCCACCCAACATATATTTCTTAAACACTTAAACAACCTGGAGCCCAAAACACTGGGAACCACAACAATTACACTGGAACGACCAAAAAGGCATGTTAACCCCCAAACACTCAATTCCCTTCAACCCATAATCCAAAACCTACCGCTACCCTATCCACCCATCACTAACACCACCAAACCCTGAAAATAATAATGGATCAACCCAAATCTCTGTTTAACCAATCAGAGCTGTTATTCTGCCAACAACGCAATACGGAATATATCGTCCTGGTAGCAGTCTGCAACAACCAGGGGTAGCACTGGCTCAAAAATGTGGGGAGTCCCATTACATTTTTCTGGACCCTTTAAGGACTGCAAAAACTAAATTTAAGGGGTCCCCCAGAAATATAAGGGGTCCTGAAGTTGGAGCCTTTGAAAATGGTCAAAAACCGATTTAGAGAAATTCGACTTGTAGCCTTGTATCATTGTGTATGCTCTTCAGTGGCGTAACTAGACTTTTTCATTTGGGGGGGGGGGGGGCAAGAAGAGGCAGTGACTTTAAATGGGGGGGGGGCTCCTAAGACAATCCAAGTGGCGCGCCAGCATCCGCGCTTGCGCGGACAGGGAGGTGTATGATGGTGGATGTGCCCCAGTGGCGTAGCTAGGTTATTCATATTGGGGGGCGATGAATGTAAATGAACCGAAAAGATTTGTTGAGTAAAGAGATGCGCGCGTAGCGCGCGAAAATTTTTTTCGACTTTACAGCTATTTTTTGCACGATTGAGGTACATTTTGGCTCTAAACAAGCTTGTGTCAAAGAATATTACATTTTGGGAAGACATATGCGCGCGTAGCGCGCGAAGATTTTCATACGTGTACTTTTGACCATCATAATTCCATGATTCCTTTCGTCAAATGAACCGACAGTGCCAATCTCAACCGACACGACGTCATTATTGGGGGGGGGGGGGGGGGGATTTGGTGCGTACTTTTTTTCTTCTAAATTTCATTTACAGCTTTACTTGATTTCATTTGGGGGGGGCAAGCGGGGGGGGGGGGGCAAGGGTTCCAAGTGGGGGGTCCCCCCCCCCCCCTGCCCCCCGCTGGTTACGCCACTGATATGCTCTTATTTCTTAGGGGGCTGGCATTTTCTTCGGAAGGGGGGGGTCCCAAATATACTGGGGGGGGTCATAGTTTTTTTGACATGAAAACAGGGGGGGTCATAAAATTATTTCATTGAAAATGGGGGGGTCACAAATTTATCAAAGCATGCTTTCTGAAATGTGTGTTGGGGGGGGGGGGTCTCAAAATAATGGACTGTATTGGTAGGGGGGGTCATAAAAATATGCAGCTCTTGGATAGGGGGGGGTCATGAAAAAATTGTCTGGGTCTATCCACATTTTTGGGACCCCCCCCCCCCCCCCCCCCCCCACCCCCCCTCCCCCTTCCGAAGAAAATGCCAGCCCCCTTAGATGGAGCCATTGTTTACCTCATGGTCATGGATAAAGGTGTACAGCAGCAACGATGCATGTACGAACATCGATTTAACGGCATGCATGTTTCACTGTTATTCAGTAGGCGATAGCTTACACATTGTTCACGCTCGGTCTTGTACAGAGATCGATGAATTTGTATTTTGCAAACAGTCGCTAACACAGATACGCACACTAGCGTAAGGACGTGTAACTCATATACCTATGTCGTGTCCATGTTAATCAGTAGAAGATACTTATAGAATGTTTTGGAAATCGTTTGAAACTTTTGCGGAAGCAATTCGGAAGCGATTTAATGTGTTTTAAAACTGTTTAAAATAGAGGATTTGCATTGTATTTATCTTTTACGGACATTAATGCATTTACAATGTAGGCACAGGATGGAGATTGACAATTTTCAGAATGTCTTAAGGTTCCCACGTCCATACATCGTCAGATTTAAGGGGTCCCTTTATTTTCGATTGGGACCCGTTAGTGAAGTTTAATATGTAAACTTACGCGTCCAACAAGAAAATAAGGGGTCCTAGGACGCAAGAACGCGAGCCCTGCCAACAACGCAATACAGGATATATCGTCCTGGTAGCACATCCATGTACAGAATATATTGGGGATTTCCTAAGTGATAAATTCGTTATCCTCTGTTTGATAACGCAATACGGCCTCCGGCCTCATGTGATATGGCACCCAACCATAGGTAGGCCTATCGACCGTATTGAGTTATCAAACAGGGGATAACTAATAGTATTTGGTATCCTCATCATTAAACAAATTGTTATGTCAATATCCAACAATTATCATTTTAATCAAATCTTGAAAAAAATTATTGATTTGTGGTGGTAAAATGACTGAAATTTAATTTATTTTCCATTCCAGTAAAACAAATTATTTTTTGGAAGTTTCACAAAATATTTAAGTATTAGTAAAGCTATCAGTATTAAAGGTAGATGTTCTGATTGCTGACCCGATTTTCAACTTGATGTTTTCTATTTTACATGAAAGGTCATCCTTAAAATTGTTGCATTCCAAAGTTTGAGTTGCATAGCGCCAATGGTTCTTTTTTTAGAAGCGCAAGGTCATGAAGGTCAAAAGACATGTGCCCATTGAGTAGTACACAGACTGGTTGGTGGTTAACCACCTTTGGCAGTAATTCACCACATTTTAGCCTATAATTTCTAAATTGTTTGTTTGTTTGTTTACACGGTCGGTCCGTACAGACACTTCTGGCCCCTAAGATTTTACAGACATAATGAGAAAAATATGGGGATTCTTCTGATACCAAAATATCTTGAAGTGAAAAAAAAATCATAGCCCCCAAAAAGTGATGATACTTGTCTAACCTATGATTGCTAAGGGTCAAACCTTGTTGTCTATCCATTGTGTTGACATGTTTGTTCAAGCTGCATGCTGGGAGATTTTTAACTGCCATTTTCAAAGACACCAGTTGTAACAACTATGTTCATGGTAGCTGGGAGTTTTTCATGATTTTGACTGGAGATTGTCAACTCATTTGACTAGATTTGCAATGGATATATATGGGACATGTTAGTTTCAAATGTGTAGGCATTTCAGAACACTTCAACAACTGTGTAAGTATTAAGGAATATTCCTAGGGCTTTGACAAATGAGTATTATATTTATTATACGTGCCTATACATGTATATACAGTGCAATACATGTATATACAGTGCATTCTTAGCATGCAGATGCAACATGTAGCATGTAGCCTATAGATTTAGACTGCATACTTTGATCATGTTGATCAAAGTCTGGATGGATATAAGCCTAGCCTATGTTGTGAGATCTATGGATGGATTCTGAACATACAATTAACCTGTTATGTGAGCTGGAGAGTCAAACATACCTGTGTCATACAACAATCATGTGTGTGGAGCATGTCATTGCTTACAAAGGTAAAGGTCAGCTAGAGGTCAACGAGTGCTTGGAATGTACTTGTCCAAGAAGCACGATCCAAGCATACATGGATTGGATTGTCATTGGTGAGTGCTTAGACTGTGCTTGCCATTATGGAATAAGTACAATCTAAGCACAGTGCTTTTAGTGTGCTTGGAATTTTGCTTAAACTGTGCTTGATATGTACTTAGCCAAAAGTGCGAGATTTGGAACAAGGATAAGCACCATTTAAGCACATTCTAAGCACAGGGCTTAAATAGTGCTTAGAAAAAGGAAAATAAGTATCATCCAAGCACAGTGCTTAGAATGTGCTTAAATGGTGCTTGTCCTTGTTCCAAATCTCGCACTTTTGGCCAAGTACATATCAAGCACAGTACTTAGAATGTGCTTGGTTTTTCTTAGGGTAGACGGTCGCGTCACTTGCTTCATGTTTGCATTGAGATTAGCGATGCGTGGCGAGAGTGCGGTTTCTTTTCTTAGTAATTGATGCCCGTTCAGACGCGTGTTGAATGACAACGATAATATTATTCAAAGTGCATTATCGCTCGGCGACGGTGTCTGGGTTTCCCCCAATAATAAGTTGTATTGTATCGATCTTGCTAGCTGGTAACGCGTGGGTTTATATCGATTTTCAAACGGCAACGTTGGACACATTGTCAAGGAGTATATATAATAGGAGGGGACACTTAGCTCATTTGCATATTTGCTCATTAATATGATTAACCCCGTGAACCCAGTCAAAGGTCGCACTCGCAGATAACGCCCTCTGGAGAGTCGAAGGGACTTTTCTATTGTTCTCTAACGACAGCGTTGGGACAGCGCATGAAGCTTCTTGTACAGAGTTGGCGATGAGCGATTGAGAAGTATAACAAAAGCATACATAAACAGATCGTAACATGAATAATGCAATGCAACACGTCACACAATGTTCAGTCGAGCGACCGTATAAACAGTATACAAGACGCCATTTATTGTGTTCGAAATGTCAACTTTTTTACGTTTCTTTCCAAAATAAGGAGTATAATCACATTACAAACACATTTTGTGCGAGAGTAACATATAAATATGGTATAAAATGTCAAAAATTGCACGATCAAAATCCGTTCGTTATAAATAAAAGAATGAATGGTTAAATAATAAAACTATCACAATTACACTCGTCGACCTCTGTGGCGTGCATACGTTGGCCATCTCGTTTGTAATCGGCAATCACGGGTTCGAATCTCCGTGTATTCGTGGTTTATTTTTTATTTTTTAAACTTGATTGTGGATTTATGTAACATCATTTTTATGTCAATTTTTATAATTTATAAAGGCCGCCAATGCGTTTACAGGTTTTTTTCCTATTCTTTTTTTAATCTATTTTTCTATCTATCATTTATCTCTGGATTTATTTAACTTTATAATCTAAACAATTAAAATGCGTAAACAATATATTATTGCTCGATAAATAAGTGATTGAAGTTGAGTTCAGTTTGATAATGATAGCAACACTTGTTGTAAAACCATTTTACCAGTGTGCCCAACCATTTCTCCTTTGCACACTTTGTTTATACATTCAGAGATGTCATTTTTATAGCTTTTTATAGCTAGGCTAATATACAACTGTAAGCTATTTGGATACACGAAAAGCAAACACATTTCCAAAACAGGCCATAATAGCCAATCGTACTGTTCGTACAACATGAGAAATGAGACCGTTACCAATGTTAAATCTATCATGATTACCATTTTATTTTGGAAATCTGTACAACCGATGAATTTCTAGAAAATCTTTCGTACAACTTCATTTCAAGAAAGTTAGTTCTTGTACCAAATTTAGCTAGCTTTAATAAACGAATTGGGAGACGCAATATTCATGTCGAAATATATGTGGAAAGGCAATCAGACAACTATTGATAGACGCGATCAAGTCTTGTACCTTTGAAGGGTGATTACGGGCACGTATGAGTAAAGTGGATTCCCTCTATAATGAACCAAAATGTTAATTTCAGTGCCAAAGATCTTGAAAAAGGTTACAGGGGACATTCTCGCTTCGACGATGCTCCTATGCGTAGGTCAACTGAAAGCCCGGTCCGATGGTAGACTCCGAATCTCCAGAATCTTAGGAGATATGTACACATTTTCTCATAATACTTTATGCTGCTACGCTTCCAATCATTAGATGGTTATAGCATTTGCACGGCGCAAAGTGCTCGGTGTCTCATTTAGGCCCACAGGCCGGGCGGGCTAGAGAAGTGCTCAGAACCGGGACTATTAACAATACACTCAATTTAAAAAAATTAAACACCGGATTCTACTATCGCTCTGTTACGGTCGTATAGTCGGCCCCCGGATTCCACCGTCACTCTGTTGCAAGTAAGTGTAGGCCCTATATTCGCCACAACATGTGGGCACTACCGTATAGTTTTATTGACTGTACATCATGCCTTTCGTCGGTATACAACTCGGACTTTTTACTGTCTGATAAGTCCACCCCTCCCCTTCCCTATGGCCCTGTTTAAAGCTGGCTACGCCACTGATTCGCGCATGTTGGATGTGCCGGCCCGCCGCGCGCCAGTGGTCCGCATTGCGGCGCGTTATTGGTCACTCTCGATCATAGTTCGGCGTGCCCCTCGCTACACGGCTCGATCCTCATGGCGGCATTATTATAAAATCAAACCACTTCTGGATGTTATCATCAATCAATGCATTGTCGGCTGCTTTAGTCAAAATTAAATATTATATACCAAGGGATATACAACTGTCACTGGATATACCCACTTTGCCTATCTGTGATATACCATTGAACCGTCAACGCCTGAATCTTTTCCGTGAACTTTTCCTGATTGGGCTTTTCCACCCCAAACTGGCCGGAGCCCGGGGGTTAGATCTACGGTTGATTAGCGCATTACAAGAAGTTGTGTCACTTGCCAGGCAGCACATACTCATTAGGCATTTGTCCAAAATGTTAGTGGACAAATCCAAAGCGATCGGACGCATGCGTAGAAAAAAATGTTGTCCCCTTGACTCTCCAGAGGGCCTTTTCGATATTCAGACGATGGCGGACATAGGTTCGTGTGACGAATATTCTAGGTGAAATTCGATGTGGGAACGCTCGGACTGTAGGGAACGATGATATTTCTGACTTCAACAGCGCCAGGGCATCGTTCGGGGACCGTTTGATTATCACTCAGGTCGTGTCAGTATGAAATTAGGTAAAACACTCCGACATAACATTGAAATCAACGGAGATTCAAAGATTACGGCCGTTCGTGTCCACTATGGTCTGGTACTTTTCATTTTCGACTTTACAAATGACGTATATTCATTGATATGATTATTCATTGTATATTCATGACCGTCTATGCTTTCGGCGATTCGAACAATACAGTGTCAGGCGCCTGACATTGTGTGGGCCGGCTATACTACATACATAGCAAATATCATAATTCCGTCGTGGTCCTCATCATTAGGATTAATCTCTTGGTAATACATTTTTGTATTTTCTCTTTGTATACGTGTCGTGTATATAGCGCTTTGATGACCGGTGACGATAGGCTCTAAATACTTGCTCGTATATTAAATTAATTATTAAAAAATAATAATAATAATGATATAGAAACTCGGACAATTTGGCGTGAACTGGACTACAAGAATTTAATTTGTATTATAATTGTTGGTCTCGATAATGGTTTCATACGTGACTGAGTCCGTGTAGTCTACATTATGTGGGTCAAAGGTCATCATTCAGGTCATATTGCCGTAGCTTGTTGTGTTTCTAGTTTGTTCGATTGGACGTAGGCGTGTCAATGTGTAAAATGTTTTTTATACGATCAGGATTGTATTGGGATGACGCATCCTATTCCTATCCAATGGTTAAGTTCCTCCTACGCCTGTTGCCGGGAAAAAAAATCTGGGATCCGGTGGAATACGAAGCTGGTGGTACGGTTCAGTTGTTCTTTCGGCTAGTGGCATATATAATAGTTGGCGATCTTTTCTATAGTCGATCCATCCGAGACGGATACCTTCCAATGACGTCACCCAGGCGTTCCATTCACTGGGAGAGGAGGCTATATTTTCTGACGAAATTATCGATGGAATCTTGGAATCAGTTTGAATGAGAGATGGCCATAATAGATAATAATTATGTTAACTCATCCACTTGTCACAAAAATCCTGGTGCTACCTCGATATCAGGTTTGATCTACTGCTGCTGAGTACCTACTTAATTGTGATAATTTAGCCAATACGAGTTCTCCATATCGGAACATGGGATTATGGTTGTTATTTCTGGCTATAGATCCCTTGATGTTAGTCCACTAATTTCATCTGAATTCAAATTGCAGTGATATTGTGGTGCCTGTCTATTTTCATGTCCATTATCTTTTGCTTAGTCAGTCTGAAGTTCCGTGGGTTGTATTTAAAAGTCCCCGTATATATCATATAGTTTTGTTTGTTGGTTTTTTCATTGAATTTGAGTATGGAATGCTATGTTTTGTCAGCCATCCTGCATGTCAGCCTTTAATTAGACTATTGGTGTTGTTGGTATGGTAGTATTTTGCTTTAAACTCTAAACTGTATTGTCCATGCATGATCACTGAGTTCCCGTAATGTTGGGAAAGTTTTTTACTTAAAATTACAAGATAGTAAATAAGTAAAGAATAATAAATAAATAAATAAATACCATAAAAATAAATAGGGCCATAATAATAATTGTGGCCTCCTGCGTTGTGGTAAATCTTCGAAGGTCACTACTTTCGATCGTTCGGCTTTGTGTTTTTATCATATGCCGAAATCACAGGTCTCGGTTTCAAAGACGTTTGATTTCAAATAATGCGCAAATGGTTAGATATTGTCACTCTTTGAATGGTACACAAGTCATAAGCTGCTACGGGCATATAATCAGGGATACTATTAACTTTGGGATAGGAAAGTAGTATACCAACGTACGTAACGAAAACGGACCTTTTGCATATTTGAATAAATTATAGTAATCGTCCGGAATGCGTCCGTGACCGGCGTTTAACGCGTTTAACAATGTTTAACCAGGTTTAACGGCAGGTTAAACGGCATGTTAGTCAGCATAGGTTTGGGGGCGCTGCAGACGACGGTGGCCACGTGAAACCTAAATTTTGAATTCGTAGTGAATAACACGTAATCGCGAATTTTAAACTATCATTTTGACAAATACATCATAATTAAAAGGATTTTTATCGTTAACCGGGCGATGACTGTTAAAAATAATTCAAAATGGTGCACTCCCGTTGCCAAATTGGGTCGTCTGAGAGACGCGTGGCCAGCGTTGCGTCGTCTGCTACAATCATCACGCCTGATCCGGTATAGCGCCCCCAATTCTATGCTGACTAAGTTCAATTTAAAAGTGGACCCGATCGGCAAGCTCAGTGACATACCCCTGATATAATGATGTGTAATGACAATACTTTATGCATTGGAACAGTGTTTGTGTATAAGCTCCAATTGTTCTTTCATCGATCGATGACATCACTATAATAATAATATGCTTGGTTTGTAATTATTATTAAAGCTAGTTCTGTGGCTCTTTCAGATGGGTTCTCCGGGTAAGTTAATTAACTTAGGAATTACACGCAGCCGAGCTGGTATGTGGCTCTGGACTCGGGCTCACCTGTGCACTACCGTAGGTTTAACACTTTCCCTAGGGAATTATTATCGATTGGTTATCAACTTCTTACATGCATGGCTGCGCAAGCTGTCGTGTACATGACATTTGCAATAATAGTTCCATTGTCCAATGTCGCCAAGATAAAACATTATAATATCATTCGCATATATTCTACTCCGCAGTTCTACTTTGATTTTATGACATGTTTACACCACGGGTGTACACGGCAATGACGTCATGGTAGTGTGGTTTTCTTTCCTGTTACGTTAAACAATAAATGGGTTTGAGGGTTGCTTGCTTCTTGTTGTGCTATCAACGGGCGGGAGTGGCAGTCGGACATATGAACTCAGCGATACAGGCGTTACGTATACATACATGATGTAAATATTAATATAATGACTCATTTGCTCATTTGCTGGCTAATGGTAATACGATATTTTGGATCTTTCTAATGCCTTACATTATCGCAGGGCCTCGTTCATGCAATGAATTCCCCTTTTTGTATTATATTGATATACCTTTGTTTAAAACTGTGGTTATGAATGTACTCTCTAGATCTGCTCCTGCTGTTTTCTGTTTTTTTAATTCTTTTCAGTAAGAGAAGTAGTAGTACTCAGAAGTGGCTGCCATGAATGGTGTATATTTCGGCATCCCACCTGTGTTTCTCCTCCAGTAGGCCTTTGGCTTATCCGACCGGTAGCATGTATCCGGGCAATGCACGTCACCTGTACCAATGACGACGACATCACCATATAAGTGGGCACATAACTGTCTTTCCGCCTTCGTGATGCAAACTTGCTTCGGCACAATCCGTCTGGGTACAATATATATGCAGGACGAATTCACTGCTTTCATATCAGTGAAACAAACAAATCCGGCGATGTATTATACACCTATCAGTTGTAAGACGCACTATACGACCCCCGGGAGTGGTGCGTCACTTTACCGAGGTGCGTCGACTTCTCATGTACCATTACGCACCCTGTGTCAAAAAAACGACGGACCATTGCCATCCAAATACGCACCCTCGGTCAATTTTTGGACGCACCATTGGTGGATTCTGACGGACCATGACGACGCACCCCGTCGTCAGATATCGTTGACTAAACTGGATAAAACACGATGACAACTGAAAATGAAACTACCTTTGATTCACAGGGATCTGCCTTTATTCGATGTTGTCAACCCTGGCCCTCGAATAATTATATAGACCCCGGACCGGGACCGAATGGACGGAACCAAGAGGAGTACTTTTATATGCACAATAATGTTTGACTGGTCTAAAATATTTAACTGATTGTCATAAACGTCAGGATGAGGATGAAACAATTTCGAGAACATTTCCCATTCTGCTTCGACCAGTTCAGTGGCGTAATCAGGAGGTGGGTGGGTGGGGTGGGGTGGGGTGGGGTGGGGGGGGGGGAGGGGCATCCTTCATCCCTTGTTATACATGAAGGCTTGCGCCTATTTACAATAAACGGGAGGTAAGTAGAAAATTGGGTTATCGAAAGTGTATTTTAACCAAAATTGGGTTCTCGAAAGTGTATTTAAACATTTGAACTTCGGATTGGAAATTACACCTTCTATAAACCATCAAATAATTTAAGGGGGCATTTACAAATAACAAAAACATTTCTGATTTAATCAATACCACCCATATACTTCGAGAAAAGGCACCTCAAAAGGCGGCACATACACGTATACCGCTATTGTGATAAGTCCCCCGGCCCCCTCCCCCACCCACCATGATCCCCCCAAATGAAATTACAAACTCGATGTAAACCTTTGTATACTAAAACAAATAGTCAGATATGCCCCCCCCCCCCCCCTGATGACCCCCACATGTGATGCCCTAAATTTGATTACATTTGCATGGACAACACGGGTGATTACGAGTGCTTCCCCCGGTAGCAGAGTCTCGGGCCAAGACTGCTGTATACTCCATCCATCGGCTCGTAGGACGATAGTAAGCGACTGCGCGGAGCAATTGGCGATGATCGAGTGATTTCAGGCATTTTAGAACATGCGGTATAAAATATCGGAGTGATGTTTGCGGTATTAAAGTGGAGCCTGGTTGGCGGTATCAAGGAGTTATGTTGTACAGTACTATTAGGCCTATAGCGTATATTTAAAGGTCGTATTTTGTTGATCATAAACAGATGTACACTGTGACGCACCCATGTAAAGTGACGGACCTTTACGTCATTTTTT
Organism: Ophiura sarsii; assembly: GCA_035610835.1. Taxonomy (NCBI): domain Eukaryota; kingdom Metazoa; phylum Echinodermata; class Ophiuroidea; order Amphilepidida; family Ophiuridae; genus Ophiura; species Ophiura sarsii. The sequence continues at coordinate 60,217,218 of CM069449.1, forward strand.
TGACGGACCAAAGGCTGCCACTGACGTACCCTCCGTCAAGAATTATAGGTAAACGACGCACCCATGACGCACCTCTCCCGGGGGTCGTATAGTGCGTCTTACAACTGATAGGTGTATTAGTATGACTGACGATCACGATAACCCAGTCAGTTAGCTTCAGTTCGAATGCCTAACATTATACGCCTATACATTCTCCGTCATCCGGGGCGCTGTCAGTCGCCGTCGGGAAAGTGGCTATTCTCTATGAACAAATATGTAGCATCATGTCAGTAGCCGAAACGGTAAGCATAATGAAGCTCACATTTGGCATCATCTTATCGTAAATTACATTGATCAAATATTTTGGCGACACATGGACCCATTGTGACTACATTATCATGATATAGGAGAACTATTTATCGGACAACGTCGCTTTTATATAGGACATACCATACAGCTACAGGTATGCATGATATTCGAGTATCGCAGAGATAGTCGGCGGTTTGATCAGTGTTTTCCGGTGTTCAATCCCCAACGGAAGTAACTCGGATCCTTAATAGCTCATTAGAAAATGCATTCTAATTCTAGCTTAGAACGAAGATATGAGTTAAGGATTGGCTGAGTTTTTCAGCACGGACAGTGGCGTTTTAACTCAAGTTTAGATTCAACGACTACTCTGATACCGTTATATAGGTATGTGTATCAAGGACAATGAGAAATGCTTGTTACCATAGTGCTAACGTCATTCAGACAATTCTGATTATGCACAGTAATTTCAAATCGTGCCACATGAACTTACTGGTCATTATGTACCAGGGTATGCTCGGTTTTAATATAGGTAAAACACCAAATACCACGTACCACGAGTACAGCTTCTGGAATGGTACGAAGCGATATGGCTTCACAAGTGTAGCAAACGGTGACACGTACAGGTACACCTCATATTTTTTTTTGGAAATACCCTTCACTTATGATTTTCACCCTTGCAAATTTAACTCAGAAGTGCGCAACGTGTAAATTCCAATTGTTTACTGGCAATATAAATATGGTACATATTTTGATGGCGTAATTAATGGTCACCGGGTTGGTTTTACTAGTGACAGTTACAACTGTCACTGGTTTTACACATGGTTTTAGCTAGTAAATTCACTGATAATAATGGGTGTTAACCGCCGGTATCTATTCACGAACGGCGACACGGACGTACAGTTACACCTCATTATTTGTGTGAAATACCCTTCACTTTGATTTTCACTGGCAACAATATTGTACATATTTTTGATGGCGTACTTAGGGCCATCGTGTTAGTTTTACCAGTGACAGTTATAACTGTCACTGGTTTTGCACTCATGAATTTGCTAGTGAAATCACTGATAATAATGTGTGTTAACCGCCGGTATCTATTCACGGTTTCGAGGACGGGTTTCCTATATGGTGCCTATGGGTGTTTGTGTTACCTGATACGATAGATGGGGAACTTTTGTTGGAGAGTATTTTTAAATCCTACCACCGGATTGGCACGGGATGGTAAAGCAGTCAAGGGCCAAATAATGGTTCTCGGTTTTCCCAAAGGGTTTTTTCGAGTTTTCCGCAGCTTGCTTCTGTCATGGTGGGATTTTTAAATGGTTTTCCTAACTTCAAAGTGGATGTAGGCCTGTATTCTGTTGGGGCATCGTTAAGTTTGTCACTTTAACGCCAACCCAGAAGCCCCCCACCGGTTTTGTCAAGTTTCCCCTTTTTGTCAGGACAAAGTCAAAAACTTGTTTGGCATGCTCTTTGTCTTTGCAATTCAAAATGAAAGATTATTTAGTATTTAACTAGATAAAATATTTGAATGTCAGGTATAAGATCAATTGAAAATATTAATTACCAATCACGATAAATGTATTATCGGCTATAGCAGTTGATAAAGTTATATTCATAAGAAAAATTGTGATTTGGTAAGAAATTGTGTGATTATTATGAACATTTGTGAAAGACAATGCGTGAATTGTTTACTAATCCTTAACTCATATCGTCGGTACGGTGGTAAGGGAGACAATTTCGAACTTGCTGATCTCATCTCTTCTAATTTGACAAATTCACACTTAATTTCAGAGTGGAATTCCTCATATAAATGAATTAATTTATGGATCTGAATTATAATTTCACACTTTGGGCCGTGGATCCTTCCTGGCGGCAATTTGCATTGAAACTTTTCCGTGCATGTATGGCGAATTATATAAAATGCCAACTGATCTATTATTAATGCAATTTAAAATAAATGCAACCTTTTGATGAGTCGCACAGAGACTCCGCTACATATTGGTTCTTGTCTATCCTCTCTTATGGTGTCAGGTGGTAATAGCATGTAAAGCTTTTGCTGGAAATTGCAAAAAGCAAATTTGTAATGTATTTCATTATAAATATGCTAATTATATGCAAATAAGGTCAAACCATTTGTTTTCTATGACATTATATAACCATGTTGTATTCTATAATATAATACTGTCTCCTTGTCTTACATTATATATGTTACATTTTGAATTAGAGCGTAATTTCAATAAAATGGGGCATTTATGCTCTGTTGCACTGTAGGCTTGGTATGGTTCCTTGGATAAGTTCCTGGGTTGAACTAGAAGCCCGAAATGCTACTTTTGAAAGTGGTTGTGTTAAAAAATTGAAACTTTGAACTTCAATTTGTTATAAAAACTTTTGTAAAATCTTAAGTTCAATTTTTGAGAAAAGAAAGTCACAATTGCATTACTAGAATATTTACACATTATTACCAATTAAAGATGAAATCATATAATTCCAATTTGTGGTCTACGACAAGAAGATAATTATGCTTCACCAATCATGATGTTCCAATACTTATTGCGATTTTTAGTATCTGCGTGCATTTTAAACTCCGCTTAAAGTCCACAATCATTATGATTTGATCGAGAGGTTATAACTTTGAATCTGATCATATTATCGTATGATAATAATAGGCTACTTGATATACATGTTGACCATTGAAGAAATCTTTAGCCATATTATAATAACTTATTCACCACCAATATGATCTACAGGGTAGTTCAATAAAACGTTGACAGTTATTTGAAGCCATTTTTTTTTTAAATTCTGTCGATTTAAAAATTTAAAAAAATCAATATTCATCAACTATATGATTTTGACCATCTATGCTGATAATATTGTTACAAAGAACCTTACGGTTACAAAATAACAGCTATTCGAACAAAGTCTGTCACATTTCACTCTGTCCACGGGTACTGATTTCGCGACGTTACAACCAATGTGGTTCAATATAACGTTGACAGTTTTACAAAGCCATATTTTTCAAAATTGTGGGATTTGGTTCAATTTTTTTTACATATTCCTCAAAAATATTATCTTGGCCATCTATGCTGAAAATCTCAATGTCAATAATGCTATGGCGGCAAAATGATAGCTATTTGAAAAGAATCTCTCCAAAATCTTTGTCCACGGGTAAGTCTACGGGAAATGACCAGCAAGATAACATTAAATGGCATCGTCACTTTTAAGGCATGGAGCATAGACAATTACACTTACAATCTATGAAAATCAATAATTATAATTATAGGGTCACTCGTAGTATTATTATTATGTATTGATTGATTTCACACCTAAATAGATAGTTAAGATGTTAACAATTACACTGGTTTCACCTGGCGGGATCTTCAAATCTTAGATTACTTGCATGCAATTCATCATTCAGTATTCAATGTAACGTCGCAAAATCAGTACCCGTGGACAGAGTGAAATGGGACAGACTTTGTTCAAATAGCTGTCATTTTGCAACCGTAAGGTTATTTGTAACGATATTTTCATCATAGATGGTTTAGATCATATATAGTTGATTAATATTTATTTATTTTTATTTTTTAAATCCACAGAATTTTAAAAAAAATTGCTTCAAAAAACTGTCAACGTTTTATTGAACCACCCTGTATAACGATTTATGAAAAAAGTATGCAGTTTAGAATTGTATGATGATTGATGAAGCACAATGCATTACATGCACAAGTAATACATCTAACACTAAAAGTCCATGACCAGGTGCTTTGATGTTAGCTAATCCAAAATCAATAATCTGTACAACAAATCTGAGATATACATTTCATGAGCAAATTTCTTCTCCGTAGTTTGATTCATCATTCATAAAAATCGAGTAGATGTTGATGTTATGATTGTTTAATCGACCACTACTACCAAAACAATTCTTGCACTAATATGGGGTTCCAATGGGATATCCTTGCTTAGTGTGTGATTACGCATTGAAAATGTGTGTGTACCGACTCCCTGTCGATGCCTGTTACCATTCATCCCCATACCTGAGGCTGAGTGGTTGAGATAGCACACAGTGGACAATACAAATCAATGATATCCTATGAGCAGTGCTATGAGGGAATATAAGGGTCATAATTCGAAGGTCGTACACATGAAGGCCGCCCTCGAGCACGTCGTAATTAAACTCGTGCACATGAAGGCCATCCTCGAGCATGTCGTAATCAACCTTGTTCGCATGAAGGCCATCCTCGAGCATGTCGTAATCAACCTTGTAGGCCTACGCATGAAGGCCATCCTCGAGCATGTCGTAATCAACCTTGTAGGCCTACGCATGAAGGCCATCCTCGAGCATGTCGTAATCAACCTTGTTCGCATGAAGCCCAGCCCGAGCACGTACAGGGATGCAAGACTTCCGGAATTCCGGAAATTTGGCCATAAAAAAACAAAATCCGGATTTTTGGAAGAAGGAAAAAAGAAGAAAAAAAGAGTCAAACGTGTTTTTTTTAGCGGGGTGATACTCTATATCCTCTTCTCCAGACAAACCCCTATACAAGTTTGACACCGCGTGCAAATGCTTGGGCCATCTGGCCAAGCTCGCGTAAAAAGTTCAGGAAATTGATCAATCACCCACTTCACTTGCATCACTGAGTCGTCATAATCTTGAGCACATAAGGTTTGTAACACATGACGGTCGTAATCAAGGTTGAACACAGAAAGGTCGTAATCAAGGTTGAACACAGAAAGGTCGTAATCAAGGTTGAACATACCCACCAAATATTATAAATATTATGTGGAGGACGTTTAAAACGTCATAGTGTACCTTTTTAGTGTTAAAATCACAATTTGTGCACGCTTCGTGCATATCAGTTTCAATGTTTCATTATTTAAAGTAAACAAGATGGCTTCATGAAGTTTTTCTGGACCATTTTAGTTCATGAATTGTTTTCTTTTGCGCGCTCCGCCCTCATTTTTTGTATACAGGTTTCAACATTATAATTGATCTCGAACCACCCTAATTCTTTTTGCTTCAGAATGCTGAACCTTTGGCCTAAAATGCCTTAAACCCAGGAGCTTTCAGGGGCCCCAGCCACTTGATGTGGATGTTGTTTAAGTTTGAATTTGAATGTGCACATTTTGTGATTGGATTTTACTTTTGTTACCTAATAGTAATACCTATATGCAGGAACAATTGTTTTTTAGTTAGTAGGCATGTGAGAAAATGCCAAAATTACTGCTTCGGAGTGCTGAATCTTTGCCTTAAAATGCCGAAAACCCATGGGCCCCTGGACCCCACCCGCTGGTTGCTCCGCTCACAAGGATACAACAGTCCTGGATACGCCCTTGATACACAGTGGTGTGCTAGCAGTTACAACAGAGTGATCTGTGATAATACAATGGATACAGGTAAGGCTGGTAAAGGCTGATGTATATGGTTAACTCTCATGAAAATAGTGCAAATGAGGTTTCAGAAGTTGAAGAAAAAAATTTGTCTTCTCCCTTTGATTTATTACGCTTTTTTTAAGAGCAGACATGTACTGGATATTAGATTGAAAATTTTGTGAACAACACTCCTTGCATTTTTAAAAAATATAACGTTGAATTCAAATTATTAAATCACTTTTTTGAAGATTTTGTTCCACGTTTATTACGTTATGTTATGTAATTTTTTCCTTTTTGTTTTTGCTAAGGAAGGTTTTTTGGGTTTTATTGGCTAAGGTAGACCCTCAGGTATCAGAAATCCATTGGTAGCATTTTTTTCCATCTGCCGATTGGCCGCCATCTTGGATTTCAAAATGGCCGCCATTTCCAATATAATTTACCCTATAACTTTTGTTCTGAGCAACATATGAAACCAAACTTGGTGGCAAACCACATGTTTTTAATATAAGGGAGTTCACAAGTGCTCTAGCTATGTTCCTATGTCTAACATACATGCATGGCCGCCATCTTGGATTTCAAAATGGCCGCCATTTACACAAAAAAATATTTTGGCATATAACTTTTGTTCTAAGCAACATATAAAGTTGATTTGGGTGGCAAAATCCCTGTTTTCAAGAGTTGTTTACAAGACAAGAGAGTGTATAATAGCTGATCTGTTATTATATATTAATTGGCTGATAGTAGTAATTATTAGTGTGGTTTAAAACTGGCTGTAAGTAGCGCAACACTAACCTTCTGCTCTACCACAAATTCTTCCTTTCCTCTATCTCCCATCTTGCTCCTTACTCTGCATGCCTCTCCTATGCACCTTTTTCCATGCTTTGCTTTACTATAGGTTAGGCAATCCCATCAGCCCTCCTGTCCCTAATCGCTTCTCTTGCAGTTACCCATCTCCACGTCCTCGAAGACTAAGATGCATTGCCATGTAGTGCATGTTAGTCGCGTGCCACCTGGATGGCCAAACCTTGTGGTTAGTGCTAACTGACGGAGCTCTGGGGGGCAATGGTTGGTAGTTCTTGGACTATTGGAGTAGTCTGGAGGACTTTTGATCATTGCTTTTTAGGTTTCACTTTAAATCACTGAGACCCGGGTACTCATTAGCCTTGGCTGGCAAGTATTCTAGAAGAAGGACAACTTTGATCACAAACCATGCTGCAGGAGTTGCGACCGCAGTGATTACAGCAATTGAAAAACCATGATGGCAAACCAAATCAACACTAGGGTTAAAGTCCCGAAAATATCGTCTCCTGGAGAAAACTCAGATTTTTCTAAATCAACTGATGAAGGCATGCCCCCAAACCCGAAGGGGAGGAGTAAACTTGACGGCAGAGCGCGCAATATGAGACCACTAGCAATGCAAGACCAATATTACTATATCTACCATGAATGTGAGAACTATCAGAGAGAGTTGATGCAGGGAGGAGCTTGTAACTAATCTAATTAAATGTAAAATTGACATGATCGGGATACAGGAACACCGCATTGTCCATGATGACCCAGTGAAGTATGAGAGCATTATGGGTGGAACTATGATCACTACCTTAGCAACAAGAAATAAAGCAGGTGCAGCTGTAGGTGGGATACTACTCAATAACAGAGCACTCAGATCATTAGCAAGTATCAAGCCACGTACATTCTTATCGTACACTCATAGTCAACTTCCATGGTAACCCAGCAACAACTGTAGTGGTGACTTACTGCCCTACAAATGTGGCGGATGAAGACATCGTAGGAGATCATTACAACAGTCTAAAGGGGGCAATAGACTCCATTCCAGCACACAACATCTTGCTTGTTGTTGGAGACTTCAATGCTAGGCTTGGAAAGGATGACGCCAAATTCACTTACCATGATGACACAAATAGAAATGGAGAGTACCTAGCAGACTTGGCTAAAGAGAAAGATCTTATAATCGCAGAGAGGAACGGATAGAGAAGAAAAAGGGGCAAAGAAGAGAATTGAAAAGGGGAGAAAGTACAAAGGGGGAAGAGTAAAAGGGGGCTAGAATAGTAGAGGTCAAAAGAAGGGGGAGAGAGAGCGAGAAATAAAGAAAGTAAAGAATATTGGGATACAAACGTGGAAGAGCTATAAGGGTCAAAATACTTAGGCATCAAAGACAAAGATCAACGCGAGTTTTTATTAGTGTATCTCTCCATCTATGACAAGTTGTGGACATATGTCAGCCCAAGCGGCAACAAACTACAGCTGGACTACATCCTTGTCAGGGGGAAATGGCAAAACAGTGTTCTAAATTCTGAAGCATAACACCTTTGCTAGTGTGGGATCTGACCATAGAATCGTCTCTGCTCGTATCCGATCTCAGAAAGAGTAAAATCATCAAACGGAAAAAGCAATACGACTGGAATAAGCTACTTACAACTGATAATGATATACAAGCCAAATAAAGCATAGAGGTGCATGCATAATTTTCAACCCCTCCAGGATGAAGTAGAAACTGCATCTGAGAAATATTCCAGATTCATTAAAGCCACTCAAGATGCTGCAGAGGAAGTGATTCATGTGAGGAAAAAAGAGAAAATAACCTATACTTCTCAAATGACGCCCAGGTATCAACATGATCAAGGGCGAGATCACAAATTGAAGAAGCGTATGCAAAATATCAACTAGACACTAATGACGAGGAAAATTGGAGAAATTATAAGGAGGCTATAAGAAGAGCCTATAAGGGGAGGCTTATGATCATGTGAAAGAGGAAGACCTTACCAATAAGCTTAGAGAGGTAGAAAATGCCCACATAAACTGCAAGCATGGTAAGAGTTGGAAACTGATCAACAAAATATCAGGAAGATTGACTACAAGAAAAGGACAAATCAAAGGATCCACGCAAAAGGAGAGACTAGATAATTGGTATAGGGCCTACTCATTTCAAAAATCTACTTGGGAGCCCACCGCACAAAAGTAATGAAGATGAGGAAATTGCCCCAATACTATCAAATCTCAGCATAAAAGAAGGACCCTGTAATATTGTTAGAAAACACACACAGTTAGATAAGATTCACTTAGAATAAACACTTAGATTCCAACACATAGTATATCTTTATTATCGGTAAAACACGTCTTGTATCAGTCACATACTGGAGAGTTCTGCCTACCCACGCGGTGGCGAGTTAGGTGCGGTATTGTAACTTTTGTGTATTCACCTGACACATGATGCATTGAGTGTAGTAGTTTTTTAAAGAACGACGCATAACAATCCCGCACCTTACAATCCCGCACCTTAATGGCGGTGGCCCGGTTATAGTGTCATGGGTTATTGGTGTCCGATTTCAGATACAGGGTCAAGACACTATGTCAGACCCTTTGACTCGGAGGAATATGTGAGGGCTAAGAAGGCACATGTAGAGGGGGAAAGGAGTGGGGAAGATGGTATCACACCTAAAATGCTCAAAAGATGTGATTTGGATAATATAATACCGGACTTCTGCAACGATGCCTTGATGAACGGGAAAAAGCCAGACCAATGGTTTATTCTCAACATAATACCAATACCAAAATCAGGTGATCTCAGTTTGGGAGGCCACTACCGTGGAATAAGTCTGAGCTCAATTGTTGCCGAGCTATACAACAAGATGATACTCAACAGAATCAGACCGGAGCTTGACATCCACTTGAAAGCTAATCAAAATGGCTTTCGAGTTGGACGTACCACGGTTGGCCACATTCTTGCCCTCCGAAGAATTATTGAGGGAATTAGATCAAACAACCTGCCAGCCATCATAACCTTTATAGACTTCAAGAAGGCGTTAAATTTGACACAATACATAGGGGAAGAATGCTGCAAATTCTGAAGGCCTATGGTATACCTGAGCAGCTTACAAATGCGATTGCAGAAATATACAAGGACACCAAGGCAAAGGTTATATCACCTGATGGGGAAACTGAGGAATTTGAAATACTGGCTGGAGTACTACAAGGTGACACCTTGGCTCCATATCTCTTTGTCATTGTTCTCGACTACGCCCTTAGAGAGGCCATAGATGGCAAAGAAGAGGAGCTAGGATTCCGCTTAACATAAAGAAGCAGCAGACGAATAGGACCAACCACAGTTACTGACCTTGACTTTGCCGCGACAACATTGCACTGTTGTCTGAAGAAGTGTCTCAAGCACAATCACTACTTAACAGAGTGGAGACTTCGGTGGGTAAAGTTGGGCTCAAAATGAACGCTGCAAAGACAAAGTACATGTCCTTCAACCAGAAGCAAGTACCTGTAATCACCACAAACGAAGGTATGCCCTTGATAAAGTGGAGGACTTCAAGTACCTTGGAGGCTGGATGAACAGTACTGAAAAGGACATCAAAACACGCAGAGCAACTGCATGGAGAGCTTGTGGCAAACTCGGTCAGTTATGGAAGGCCAAATCACTATCCAGAAAGCTCAAAGAAAGACTGTTCTTTCCTTTCCTAGTTTTTGTTTCGTTTTGTTTGTTTGTTTGATTTTGCCTATGAAACATGCAATTGAACAAAACAGCAATTACCCCCTATTATAATACAATAATACCCCTCTACAATTATAGAGGGGGTAGCTGCTGTGGATACAAAAGCATAGTTATTACATTTGATTGCTCCTGGTATGTCTTCTGGTAATAAGTCCAATGCAATGTGATCAACCTAATGTATCACCAGTGGGGTACTACCGGACAATAAATACTAAGTATATGTTACTGCTAACAATTGAAATTTGTATTGAATTTACAGCTTAATTTATATATAACAACCATTCATGTCAAATTAATGGATAACAGATAGAACTGTACACTTAATTGTCAGTAAATAACTCCCTAAAAACATGAGCTTTGCCACAAAAATCAACTTCATATGTTGCTCAGAACAAAAGTTATAGGGTAAAAAAAAAATTGTTGTTGTAAATGACGGCCATTTTGAAACCCAAGATGGCGGCCATGCATGTATGTAAGACATCAGAACATAGATACAGTATTTTTGAACTCTCAGGTATTGAAAACATGATTTGCCACCAATTTTGACTTCATAGGTTGCTCAGAACAAAAGTTATATGACAAATTCCATTGGAAATGGCGGCCATTTTGAAAAGCCAAGATGGCGGCCATTCCGTGGATGGAAAAAATGATACCAATGGATTTCTGATAGCTGAGGGTATACTCTATCCAATGACACCAACAAAAGCATCCTTAGCAACAAAAAAAATGCACTAGTTTGAAATCCTACATAACAGCCTACACTATTATCTACTGCTTATCAGCTCTAAATCAGAACATGTTTACAAACTGTGATGCCCAAAACACAAAATTGTAGTTACGAAAGCATACTTCTATCAATTACAGCGAAAAAAATGCAATGTAATTTTGTAAATTGCAAGTACTATGAATCGTTTTAAGGTCTTCACATTACTTCATGAACTTCACCTTTAAATCTAAAAAAATGCACGGTTTTCCAAAATGATTATTTTTGTGCAAAGTATAAAAGAAATCTTTAATTGTATCTTTTTCCAATCGTCATAATGTGTTTTCCAAAGTTAGCCCCGAAACAATGATATTATGCTGCACTAATAACGCTGGCATTGGAACTCTGACTTTATTGGGTTTGGTAACGTAATAAACATATACAAACACATATAAACACATATATTCAACAACATCGAGCAAGGCAGTTTATTTTGTATACAAACACATCTTGTCGACATACATTGAAGCCCATTTGACAATATAAAGCAGTAAAAAACAGTAAACACACTTGTAACTTACACCAGAATGCAATTCCAACAACGAGGATAGATAACGTAATAAACATAGTCACAGTTGTTTAGTACATCATTTTCAAACGCTTAGTTTTACATCACAACACATTTATTTTATCTTCAATCTTTTTTTACTTTTACCAACGAAATAACAAACAAACAGTTTACCACATATTATGCTTACCACATATAATCTCACTTAACTTGTGTTAAATGACACAAGCATATATTTTATACCTCAAATTCTAAACATCCACAATGATAATTATACAGAACTAAGCACTATCAAATGAAATATAATTTTCTATGTATAAAGCACCTCAGTGTATTCAACGATACCTAGTAAATGGTATTTGAGAAAGTTAAGTTGACGAAATCAACCGAAAGACGGTTCTATATTTGACTCACTCTTTTAATGTAGGGTAAATAGGGAGAATAACGTAATAAACATGGTCACTAAATCGACTTATGTAACATAGCACTGTGCAGGTATGTTTATTAAACCATGGAACTTATAATAGCACTAAATATTGAATTGCCTTGTAATCTCTTTCAATTAGTAAGATATTGATTTATTTTATTTTAAATGATGGTAGTAGATTTGTAATAAGACTGTACTCTGATGACCTTTTTGTCTCCACTATTGCATTTGGTTCTGCCGGTATTACCATTAGTTGTTTGCACTGTGTCGCCCATATTCCTGTATAATAATAATAACAAAAACAAAACAAATTTGATAGAAGATATTGTAGCTGTTTGAGCTAGGTATACCATATTTAGTCACCCAAGTATACGTATTGGTTTATTACGTTATCCAATAGCCATAGAACTATACACCAATGAAGAATGCAAACAAATGAGATTGTGTCAGTATGTGAGACAATATTGTATGTACACTAAGTTAACATCCATAAACACATACTAAATGTTGAATCACTGTGAACAAGGTGCAATTATCTTTATCAAATGATGAAAAGTTTATTACGTTATCCATTATAAGGTGGTTTCAGTCCTGACATAGAAAGGTCCACATATTAAAATTATAACATTGGGTACAATGTATGATACTCAAGTCAATCATGAAAGCTATGGAATTGACGCCAACATTGACATGAGAATAGACAATGAGGTTGGTTACGTTATCCCGTTTATTACGTTATTGGCAACTGCAACAGTGCCTAATGCTGGCTTATAACGTATACACAAAGCAATCAATGTAGATGTTAGCGATACCTACTGCATTTCTTCAAATTATTAACCCCATTCTGATATCATAGGTCCATTTTTAATGTTCTTCTATCTATCTATCTATCCCGTAGTCTTGTCGACCGTTGGGGCGCCACAGATGCCGCCCTGACCACCAGCTCTCTCCATCCTTGTCGGTTCTCTGCCAATCTTAAGGTATCACTAAGCTTCAGGTCAGTCCATTCAGATATGTTGTCTTCCCACCTTCTTCTTGGCCGACCTCTTTTTCGCCCTCCTGGCACCGTGCCTTGCATTACCGTTTTGGCAAGTCCTGTTGATCGTGACACATGTCCATACCACTGTAGCTTGCGTCTTTTTACTGTGGTTAGGAGGTCTTTATAAGCGCTGAAGGCTGCAACAATTCTTAATGTTCTTAAGAGATCTATAATGACTTCAACTGTCATTCTGCTTAATTTTCATATTACTTACAAGATAAAAATGAGGAATTCTTACCATTCGTCGTGTTTTTTTTGCATTGTACTTTCAACGAGTATTCTCCATGCATGCCTGCGAAAAGGGCCTGCCACGTATCTTTGTTTAATACAGTCGTATATAGCAGCTGTCGTTCTTTCGATTTATTCGATAACGTAATAAACGATAACGTAGTAAACGTTTTTCGTACTCAAAGTACCATGAAGACGATCTGGAAAGAGCTAGTGAGTGCTCCAAGTAACCACATAGTCTTATGTATATGTATCAAATAGGTTTTTAACCAAAAAGTGTGTTTTGATACATAGTTCGGGAGAAATCTGAACAACGTAATAAACATCCTTAACAAGGTCGCATGCTTTGCAGCATTTTGATTTATTCTCAAGGTCAGACATGCTACTATAGATTTTTGAAAATATTATTTTCCAACACCCATGTTCTTTTAGATTCAGAATATGTTAATTTAAATGTTTAAATGTAATTTTGAACAACTTTGATCCTTTATATGTCGCAGGTAACGTAATAAACATCAACATCTCGGACAAAATATATGAAATTGAAACAGGTAAACATCGTAAAAGATGTGCATTTTTTTCTAACCATGGAATATCGCTATATGTTCCCTACAAATTAGGACATACCTTGTTGAAAATCGTGTACTTTTTGTATTGTAATTAATAAAGGCAAAATTTACTTTTATGCTGCGGACATGGACATTTCGCTAATTTGGGGGTATATGAGGGCAATTTTTATAGCAAAGTATATAGCAAAGTATATATATCCAAGTAGAACACATCGAGATATATCTAGGAAAGAAGTTTTTCAAGCAGGAAAACATTGTATAACACAGAAATGGACCAAAGACATCAAAAAGTTCATTTTGCACTGTTTTCATGAGAGTTAACCGTATTGTATACATCTACATTTTACCACGTAAATATGGAGATCAGAATGTATAAACATGATTAAAAATCCATGGCTAAAAATACAAACTAGAGCTCTGTCAAAATAGGTTTTCTGGGACACCCTGGATAACTCAATCTCAATAGGGCGAAATCTCCCACCACATTGGTATATAATTCTGGGACACCCTGTATTATAAAGGATGGACCTTGACCATGAATGTGCGGGATCATATGTACTTATTACAATCAGTTAGTATTCTCTCATAGTGTCACCATTTTTGGCCATCCAGTCAACACGTTACTACGGATTTAGTCATGAAAGTGTTGCGTTAGTTTTGCCACTGCCTAATTGGCAGGGAGGACTAAAGTGACGTGTAACACAATTGCAGTTTGGCTTTCTGACGAATCTGATCTTTGTGAGTTTGTGATTTTTGAACAAAGAGGCTGGACTGGAACCGCCCCTAAATACGCCATTCATATACATTAGATATCAAGTGGGTAAGTTAAATTTCATTTTTTAACATTCGTCCGTGCAAATGTCTGCCATTTTAGTATGTACGAAGCCCCGGTGGGGGGGGGGGGGTACTCACGTATATTGGCCATACGGGTATGTGCGGCTGGCAAGGACCCCTTTTCACGCCTTTCGGCCGCTCCTTAAGACCCCCTTTTCATCCACTGGCAGTTCCATAAGACCCCCTTTTCATCCATTGGCAGTTCCCTTAGAACCCAAATTCAACCAAAAATCATAAAATGTGTGAAAATCTTATGAATTTGAGTTATGTAGTCTCAAATTTTGCCTAAAAATCAGTTTATAAGACACAATTTTGTATAATAATTCAGATCTCTAAGACCCCAATTTCGGCGACCGTTCAGTTCGGTAGGCCCCTGTTTTCAGACTGCCCAGCCGCACACCCCTACCCTCTTCACTATTCGAGTACCCTCCCCGGGTACGAAGCGTGCGTGAAAGGCAAGGCCTACATGGCGATTTTAAACGAAGTGAACAAAATAAACGTTTCTAATTTTCACAAGAATGGATACCTTTTTAAAACTTAATTATTTTCGGTAAAATATTTCGCAATATAATAATACTGAAAACATATTTGGAAAGAGAAGACTTGTAGAAGTATTTTGGTACCAAATTTGCAAAGTACAGATGAAAGTTATGCGAACTGCAAAACTGAACTTTCATATAAACGCGAAGGAAAGAGCATGGCAGAAAAACAATGAAGCTAGCTTTCGTTTTCAAATAATAGCAGCTCGATCTATCGGCTTTGGTCACTAATGTGCAGAGAACTTATTCAGTGAGTTATTGAACATAATCGATCAAATCAATAATGATCTACATCTTGATAATTAGTTTAAATTAAGCAGAAAAACATGTTTCCATCCATATTACCTATGATAAACCACAGAATATTTGAATAGTATATGTATTTTAAACGAAAAATTGAAGTGTCCTTTTATATTGGAATCTCAAAAGCACTTTATTCAATTAAAAATATAATTCCTGTCCAAGTGTAATTCGCACTCTTGTTACTGAATTGATCATCCGTAGAGTTAAGGTTGCAATATGAAGTGTGTTTGATAGAGGACTTATATAAAGGGCTTACTTTAACCATTGACAATCGAATGTAGGGATAAGAAACTATTGCACTATTAAATGAATTGTTCGGGATACCATGGGCACTCTAAAAATACATACTTTCAATTTATTGGAACAGTCAGTTTTGGAATAATTACATTTGTTTCGATTTGGACAGGGGCGTAACAGAGGTTGGTTGTCAGGGGGGGGGGGGGGGGGGGGGGGGGGGGGCACAGCCAAATAAATTCCTGGTTAGAATAATTCCGTCCCTTTTTAAGTCCATAAAAATAGATTACTGATTTAAAGAAATTAATTGCCACCAACATTGTAATCTGGCAAAAATGATCCTCTTTTGGTTTTGACTACTTCCACCAAATAAGACGAGATAGGACCAACCGCTGCGCTATGGCTTTGTTCAGCCAAGCACGCTAAATAATAAGTAGGTATATTTGCAATGGCACCACGTACTTTAATTATAGGCCCGACTGCGACGATACTGCTAAAAGTTCAGCCAAGCAAGCGAAATAAATTGTGAGGCGAGATTGCACGTGGGCGAAATTAACGAGAGGCGAAATTAGCGAGAGGCGAAATGTACATGAAGCGGAATTTACGGGAAGCGAAGTGTCTAGCATTAGACTTTACAATGTTTTTAGAATGTGCTCGAAACTATTATTCTTAAGTGCATCTTCCACTTCGAACTTTTGTTACTGCATGTAGCCTATCATCTCTAACCGGGGGGACTTTAAAGGGATGAAGTGTGTTTGATAGAGGAATTATTGGGCTACTATTATAAATAACATGATATGTTCGAACAGTATTAATGTAACAAAACGCAACGTTTTTGACAAATCCACATAATATATGAAATGCGGGGAACATGTAAAACATGTATACAGCGACGCACATCATGAGCATGATGAGTCCTGCAAGTTGTACAATTGTATAATGTTTTGAATTATGTTACCATACATTTAAGCGAGTGATTTATAGTAGCCCTCCGACATCCTGGGACGGGGTTTTTTGTTACACTGATAACTAAGGGGGTTATAACCCCTTCCCACCACACCCTCCAAACTGAGATGCAGAGTATGCTTATTTTGGTACCATGGTGTAGCTAGAGGTCTCCTCTTTCCATGCATACCCAGTGGCGTAGAGGATTTTTGTCAGGGCCTGGGGGGGGGGGGGGGGGGGGGGGGGGTGGCAGATCAGAAAATGTTCGTAAAAGGGTGCCCACGTTTTTGTTTCAGTCAGCTCAGCAAACTTGAAAGGGGGAGGGGGTGGGGTAACAGTAAGGGCAGGGCGGTAAGGGCATGTTGTACACCAAACGCTCATTTTTCAATATGAGAGCAAGTTTAAATGTTGACCCCATATGCAAAGGTCAACGAAAGGATAACTCGTTAACCAAACATCGGAAGTAGGGCAAACTATACTTTTTCGGAATCCTTGTGCTCAACGTAACAATTTGGTATACTTCTAAGCTTAATTGAAGCTATTTGAATTTTCGGGCCCCTGTATACATGGCGGCCATTTTGGAATTTGCGCTATAAAAGAACGTTCCCGTCATATTTGAGAGGTGCATGGGAGCTCATTTTCTTTTAAAATGGTTCTAGTTGACAAATTCACTAAGAAACTAAGGTATCAAGATTCCAAGACAACGACTCTACTAATGGGGAAATACGTTGGAACCTTTTTTCAATCTGACAAGAAATATCGATGTTGTGTTATGTTCACTTTCGGTTCTCATTGGTGGCTCTGAAAAGAGCCTTTGGATCTCCTTTGGATCTTGTTCAAAAAATGGATTTATTATAAAAAGAGATTAATAGATATGTGGTAATCAAAAGAAAGACCGATGTTGTGTATAGTTCATTTGGGAAACATAAACAAATGTAGTTTATTTGAACTTCAAGATCCAAAGGCTCTTTTCAGAGCCACTAATGAGAACATATATTAAACTTTCTTCATGAGATTGAAAACGGACCTATTTAGGGACTGTTCATTATTTATGCTGTGGGGGCTTGGGAAAATATAGGGGGCCATGTAAATTTCAGATATTGGAATAGGAAGCTTTGTAGTTCTAATACTTACACAGGGGGTTAACATTGTAAGGTTTCGATTGAACTATTGAAATGGTGGCGATATAAGGGCAAAACCGTGTTTAAGGCCTCAGGCAGGCAGTCTTGTTTATTTCTCGTAAAATGTTTGTAAAATCAGTTTGGGACATAATTTTTCTTGTTTTCGAAAAATAGTTGTATTGTTACAAAATAAAATCTTGTTTCGCGTAAAATGTTTGATTTTTTTTGGGTTTATAATATTAAAAAAATTGGAAATAATTTTAAAAAAATCTTGTTTCTCATATTTTGTTAAACAAATATTTGTGGCAATAATTAAAAAAAACCTTGTTCCCCTAAAATGTTTGATTGTTTTTGTAGTTTTATATAAAAAAAATTGTTTGCCATATTTAAAAAAAAAATCTTGTTTCTCGTATTTTGTTAAACAAATATTTGTGGCAATAATTAAAAAAAACCTTGTTCCCCTAAAATGTTTGATTGTTTTTGTAGTTTTATATAAAAAAAATGTTGGCCATAATTAAAAAAATCTTGTTTCTCGTATTTTGTTAAAAAATATTTTGAAAATGATTAAAATAATCTTGTTTCTCGTAAAATGTTTGAAATTTTTTTGTAGTTTCATAAACAAATTTTGTTTGCTATAATTTAATAAAATCTTGTTTCTCGTATTTTGTTTAACAAATATTTTGGCAATAATTAAAAAAACCCACTTATTTCTCGTAAAGTATAAGTATTATTTTTATGCCCTAACAAAGTTTTAAAAGACTGACAATATTTTCGAGAAACAAGATTTATTTTAATTTACATCCATTTTGTATTTTATTATTAATTTACAAATATTTTGTTTAAAGATTCGTTTTATAAGGGTAATTTCAGGGGCTATTTTAGAGTGACATGCCATTTCTTTCTGCGTTTTTGAAACATGAGATAAACTTTATGACAGCAAAACATCTCCCCTGTGCATGCCCCCTTCTGGGACAATCTGTTGGAAAACTATCTGTCTGAAAATCATCAGTGAGCTAAGGGGAGGAAAACATGTAATTTGGGATTACAAGATATTGTCTTAGCTTTGCGCCAATGTTCACAAATTAGATTATTTCACTATCGTATCATGGTTTTTCGAAGTCGACTTTGGTAAAAAAATGTGTTCGTTTATTTATGCACAACTTATTCATGATAACATTTAGGGCTCAGCTGATATTTACATGTATATTAGTGAAGCCAAACCCTCACACATATTAATAGGGTTAAATAAAATACAAACCTACCTAATTTTGTCATCTACTGATTTCATTCTCCTGAATCGGCTTCACCCACTCTACACCTATTTGGAGCAAGGGGTCATAGGTTTCCGTCAAGGAATATTGTCTACGAGGCAAAAAGGGGCTCAAATCACACACAAATGTCTAAATATGCCAAATTTTCCCACTCGATACACTCGCCATAACGCAATTTTACATGATAAAAAGAGGGGCCATGCCATCAGAAAGGAGGGCCATGCAACAGTCGCCCATGTCTATCTATAATTTGTTAGGACACCCCCTAAGAATAACAAGTAGAACATGGAGTTAGTAGGGGAATGGTCTATGTAAAAGGCTACTGGTTAGCAGGGGTTAAGGGGTATATATCTTATAGTTGGAGATATAGAGGGGTAGGTAGTTTTAATACAAGTCTAAACAAATTATCGGCTCCCGCCCCCTTTCCTCCAACATAAAGCATGAACTATCTCTTTTTATACAGTATCGCACCCTCCATTTTTTTCAAGATTCAAAGTGTATTTTAGAGCCACCATTCCAATGAGAACCTAAAGTGAACATAACACAACATTGATCTTTCTTTTGAGATTGAAAGAAGGTTCCAACCCATCTCTTTTTTTATAAATACACTTATGGTATATGGTGAGACGCACGGATTAGCATCGACGAAAATTACTTCTAAAGACTGCACATGTCCTATTCCTCTCCCAGTTTTTAAACAATCTTGGTCTTACTTTTCTCTTACTTATTCATATGTGTCTGCTTGAAAGCCCGTTTATGCCAACGTTCAAATATCCATCAAAAATGTTCCAAATATCGGAATTCCATCCGGTTTTTTACTTCTTAGTGATGAAAATGATGTTTCAAACATATATACTATATATTTATAAGTATACAATTAAGAAATGTTCAAAAATGGTGATTTAAATCCATTGGAAGGCGGCGACCCCCACCCTCGGACTTTTACGTCTTACCCTACCCCTGGTTAAAGTGGTACCCTCAAGAATCAAGAAGAAATTCGTCGGTAACCACCCCCCTAAGAATGTTCGCCGGTGGTGTAATAACCCCCCCCCCCCCCCCTCCCCCAAATAGGACGACGTGGATTAGGGCCCGAAATTAAATCATTCTACAAGAATTCTCTATCCCAATATGTTTCAAGAGGTATACAAAGCTTTAAAAAGGTATCGACACTTTTTGGACACCTTGTATTACTTGTAAATATCAATGTTAATATGAATGCATACATTAGAGAAGGTTAACTCTTGATTTCCAAATACGTTCTATTTATTCTATCTTTCCCGCATATTTCATTAAATCATTAAGACCATAATTATTATGTTGCAAACTTGCAATTTGAAATATTAGTCTACCATTGCATATCATTCACCTCAATCTCCCTTTGTTCAGTATACGTGGTGTTGGTACATAGCGTATCCAAAGGTCAATAATATAATTGAAAATGAGCCGCCCTGAACTCCACGAAATGCCAATCATTTTGTTCGTTTATTGATTTCATTAGATATGAGAAAATATTTATTTTTGATATACTGCAGCGGGTGGATCAAACATGCTGTAACGAATACTTATCGGGTATAACTAATTCTGAAACTATAAATCTAACCATGTGATTTCACTTCTTTCATGTGTGCTATTGCACGTAGATTGGTTTTCTTATAATAAAGCTACAACTAAAATAATGAAACCAATTACGGTTTCAATATGCAGGATAGTGCGAAAGATTATGTGTTTGGGACGTTTTTGAACGGTGGAAAAATCCTCGATCAACATTACACTATTTGCCGATGCTTTGCCGCTACCATTACCAGAATCAATAAGTTTCTCATACACGTCACATGAACACAGCTCTAGGCTGTGTATTATGTTATAAAAACAAGCGCAAAAACTAAAAATCGTACTTGTTGTGGGTTTTGAAACATAGCTAATACTCATTAACCAACCCTTACATCTTGAATTAAAGAAACTACGATTGTTATAACACATTACCTGGTATAGTGTATGCACTGTAATTTCATACCTGGGAACAAATACATTTATTATCGCAGATCACGTGACTAAGGATGGGACAATGTAGGGCAAGTTACATTGTTCAGATAAGATATCAAGACTAAGAAACGGAGCCCCACAGTAACAGTGAACTTTAACGAGGGGGTCTACAATATCAACCACACTTCTATGATTAATTCCTGAAGAATTTAGCGCCAGGTAAATTGTCCAAATGCATTTGATCATCATACCGGGCATCATACACCTAGAATAATCTGATTTGTTGGTAACCAAAAACCGTGGATACAAGATTGTCGACTTATTTTACATTGATCTTGCCTCAATTTAATACTCGAATTGTTTTTACTTAAATAATAGCATTTCTAACGAGCTGCATGTATATACATTTTATTTAATGCATTCTTATTTTGTTTGTTTTTGCATTGGGTTGATCAGTGAAGTTGGAATATAAGATATCCATCAAGATGGCCGATCCGATAGTTATTGTAGAGAGAATCATCAAATTGACAATTTACATTCACAAAATCGTCAAAGAAGTGAAAGCATTCCCAGAACTTTTCAAGAAATTGGACTTTAAAATTCAGCTTATGAAGCCTACTCTTGATGTCTTGTCAAATTTGAAACCTTTGAGAGGTGTGCTTCATAAGAATTGCAAACAAGTCCCACAAATGCACTTGTTTGCTAGTTCATTATCAAAAATTCTGGATTGTTTCGAGAAAGTTTCCGATTTCGTCGAGCAGGTCAAAGCAATGAATAACATGCAAAAAGTAACTAAAAGAAGTTGGGTTCAAAAAACGTTCGATGAGTTAGCCTGGGAGCTTGACGAACTACAGAAATCTATCCAGTTTTCGGTGTTAACAGAGGTGAAAGTAGACTGCAACAAGGGTGCCGATGTAATGCAATCTCTTCTCAAACACGCGAGACATAGTGGTGCTTTCTTAGCAAACTCGGCAAGTTCCGTAGACGGTCATCAACGTCCCGGTGCTGTAACAACAGGTGGGACATAAATTTAAATAATGTCATTATTATAATCATCATCATCATCATCCGTCGGCTGCAGAGCAGGCGACCACAAGATTTCTCAATGCACGACGATAGCAAGTGCGGCAATCTGTCTTTCTTGAATTGCACCTTCCCTGTCCCCCAGTAATGGTAATTGTCTTATGTAAGGTATGAAGTGCGTGGTCGACCTGGTCTCATTTTGCCATGTGTTGGTAAGTATAAAGCATTATATAGGCCTACACAATACGTCGCTGTTCTGACATACCGGCACATCACAACAGAATTAAGTAAAGTGATGTGCCGGTATGTCAGAACAGCGACGAATTACTATGGAAACTGACAACTTACAACCTGTAAAAGAAAGCTGATCTCTATCACATATCAACAATCAATCTAGTCTCCTTCATTCAAAGTTCGTTGATAGATTTATTTACTGACCTCATCTTATCGAGAATAGGTTAATGCTCTGAAGTGTTATTGGTCCGAATTATTAATATTTCGATTAGTCATTTCTCTAACCACGCTGTAATATGGAAATTCATAATTCCGAAGTTGTTTGTTCTGATATGTTTCAAACCGAAGGGTCAGTACTTCGAAAGGATAGCTTTACAGACTGTCCCAAAATTATAAGTACTCATCATTGAAATAAGGTCCGTTGTTTTTCATCATCTTTGACATACTGTATCCCTTCATTAGAATTTTAGATCACGAATATCGGATTTATCAAAATGAATACACATGTGTAAAACGGGATTTGTTCACCTTTTCGAAAGAAAAAAAAGGGAAAAACATGTGTGTAATAAACTTGTTTGTAAGAAACAAACATATCATCATATTCTTTTATGTATTAATGTAATATTTTGTTCATTTCTACTTTAACTGTTATTAGTTATGGATGTTCAAATTATCATTTTGAGTCCATTTAAAGAGTAAAAGAATGTCGACACACTTATATGACCACAAGCTTTCTTTCTATTGGGCTAGTGTTGAGGCTATAATTTTGAGGGCCACTACAATAATATAAGGAGTGGCGTATACTTCTTGTTCACATTTGAGTTTCTTACAAAATTAGTAAACAATAAATAGTCCCTCAATTTATAACCACATAAACTGAGTATGTATGCGCTAAATTTTGCTTGGGATAATGATTTTTATGATTTAGCCCAAGAAAAAATGTCTACCTCCGCAGTATGATAGACATATCAAACTCTAAAGGTTGTGGGTGAGAGGATTTGGGGATACATCCTTGATGATTTTGATAAGGGGTAGTCCAATGTAACCATTCCCAAATGCCGGTGCCAAATTATAAATCATTGACCATTTTAGCTAAAACGTGGGAATTTGGGAATTATCTCCATTTTGAATATATTTTGACAATATTAGTATCAACATTGACAACCTCTTGACCGAATTTGCATTTAATGGTACAATCGCAGTTTGCATGCAATGTTTTGCACTTTTAGCGGGGTTTGTAAAGGATTTTATCGTTACAAACTTCACAAAACGGCCATCTTTGGCACACATATTGGTATGGATATAAGATACAAGAATTTCTCAAGACGCAAAAAAAAATGGACCCATAATTCGGCTAAAATCTGCATTTTTGGGGGGAAAATAACTTTTTAATGATTTTACTCTATATGATCTACAAAGTAATTTCCTGAATGCACAAACAATTTTGAAATTAGTAGACAGTTTTGAAATTAAGAAATTATAAAATGTCCATGGTCAAAAACAATACACATAATAGCAGAATTACATCTTAAACTTGTATCTCGATTTCTATCTCGAGTAAAGTTATGTATATATTTCAAGACTATTCACATTCAAATTATACAATTATGCCGTGCATTTACTGTTACAGACATTGCTCATGTGTGTAGGACTCGCATGTGACGTCAAAATAATCTTTGATGACATACTTGAGTTCTGAGCTTCAATTCAGATGCATCGTCTTTTCTCACTTTTGCTGAATCCATCTGCCTCTTGAAATCCGTGATGGCAATTTGTGGTGGGTTATCGATGCTTGCATCACTACAGGGGGTATAGTATTCGATTCCGGTAGTGTGGGCCTTACCATGGAAGTATCAGGCTCAAGTTCGAATGTAGCCGAGTTCCTGATGATTCCGGGATTATCAGCGGATGGGTGTTGAACAAGAGTAATACTTGTCCCATGGAAAGAACCTTTGCAGAAGGATCGTAATCCAAATTGTCTATTTCTTCAACTACGTGTAAGCCTTATCGTAGATTAGATGGACATACGACATTTACCATCTCATGCTACTTGCACATAGAGATAACAAGAGAATTCTCAAGTTGATATACCCGGTTATACGATATACCAATCCCTTTGCAAATTGACCTATACCAGGGCTCTATTTCAAAATTGCCGCCAACTCACAAGTTGTCGGTAAACCTGAGAAGACATCATGTGCTGCCATTTTTTTGAAATTTGCTATTTTATAAATCCCGTCATTTTGGAGCAAATGTTGAAGTCGAAATGCATTAGTTGCTTTTATATTATAATATCATCAGTGTTTATACTTCAACTTAAACATTAAAAACAATTACATAATACCCGATGTTTAGCATTTGATTATTATGACTGTTTAGGCTCATTATAACATAGTTTTCCGTAACATTTGAAAAGGGTATTATATACAGTATGATTTATGGGCATATGTTATCAAATGTTCCATTTGTTTACCAAGGATATATAAACTGCTCAAAAAAGTTCGGAAACTTTGTTCAAGCACAACATTTACAAATATCTCAGGATATGTTCATTCAATGTTATATATCAGTGTAAAGCTCATGTGTTCATCTTCAAAATTATACCCAATTTAAAGCAATCCCTTGTTCCAATCCTCAGCCACTTGAGAACATGGGTAGGTCACAATCCGAATGTGCCAAGATCAACACCATTTCATGCCTTATTTCATGCCCTATTTCATGTTCACTTTGTCGTCTGTTCAATGAAGTGTTGCATTGACCAGTACAGTGTAGAGTGATGCTCTATTGACTTTTGAGTACAAAATAGCGTTGATTTTGGCACATTCAGATAACGACCTATCCATGTTCTCAAGCCAGTGGCTGAGCACTAGAACATGGGATTGCTTCAAATTTGGTACCATTGTAAAGATGAACACGTCAGCTTATCATTGGTATAACACTGAATGATCATATCCCGAGATATTTGAACATTTTGTGATTGAAAAAAAAAATCAAACTTTTTTTGAGCAGTTTACATAAATATATATAGGCCTATATACAAATAATATGTTTTACCAAAACAGTATTATCGGTATTGTCTGTTTTTCAATTTGGCAAGTTTTATACCTTTCAGAATAAACATTTCTACTTGTAGTTGGTGGTTCATATTAATCAACAGAAATATATAACTGCTTAGTGTTAAACAAAATCTTCGAAAACAAATTCTTCGAAAACAGAATCAACTCAAATATATGATTTCATTGTTTTTCAACAACAAAAACTGGATAGCAACGTATTTTGTTATACCATTTAAATAATAACACTACACATGTCAATGAACCTTTTCATAATCATCCCGATAACTATACGTCATATCATTATATGTTAACAATAAACAAATGATGACCATAACAATTTGATTTAAATGGTCGAATTTCCCCTAAAAGATTAAGACATTTACATTCAAAAATATGATACTTCAGACTTTTAGACAATCTTTTGTTGTTAAAATTTGTTGTAATCGGATGTTTGCCTTGTGAACTAGAGCAGTATGCAAATTGCCCAATGTCATTTGACGATGAGAACAATAAAAATGTAAAAAAACATATATTTTGGCTTAAAAATATGTTTTTAGGTAAAAATGTTATATAACAATGGACGTAAATTTTGCGTTTTGAGATTTTATTGCACTACACATATACACAAATAGTTGTTGAACACTTGGCTGATTGAAACCTATTATTTCATGTATTTTTGAGTATGATAATCTTTTTCTTTATAACTAATTATTTATCTATTTTACATTTTCTATTTATTGTTCTAAAATTTAAGAGACATAGCCAAAGAAGGATTAGTCTATATATTATGTAAACTTTAGTGCACATTAAAGTCCGTAAGAAAACTCGGGCGTAAAATTGTGTTTATCATGTAAAAAACCATAAAAAATAAAATATTTAAATTTAAAAAAATGAAAATAATCCAACATTTACGTTTTTCTACCTTTATTTAGCTTTTTTAGTATTTATGACACCCGCTTTCTTTAAACCAAAAACTTTTCTGAAGCCTTACCTTTAAAATAAAGCAACTTCTGAAGTAATGCGATGTCTGAAACTACCTCTAAACATGAAATAAGAAAAATTTAATTTTTCACCTAAAAACACACATTTTTGGCCTAAAATAAATGTCTGAGAATCTAACAATTCCCTTGTTGATTTCTACTTAAATCTACTACATGTTACAATATTTAATAATAATAATAATAATAGTGACAAGGCACATATCCACTCTAAATAAGAGCGCTCAAGGCACAAACATAAAATACAATATAATAGAAAACGATAAACAACAATAAAACTACTTAATTATTACAAAATGTCTCAGACATCAGATGTGTTTTCAACAGTTTTTTGAAGATTGTAACAGTTTTTGCAGTTTTAATATGGATAGGAAGTTCATTCCAGAGACGAGGAGCTGCAATAGCAAAAGAGCTGTCTCCCCAAGAGCGCTTAGATATAGATTCTTGAAGAAGTTGCATTTGTCCAGAACGAAGAGTGCGAGTTGGCACATAGTTTGATAACAATTCAGATAAATATGATGGGGCAACATTGTTGATACATTTATATACAATAAGCAATATTTTGAAAACAATTCTCTGAGCTACAGGGAGCCAATGGAGTCCCTTTAAAATTGGCGTAATATGGTAAATATATATATATATATAGAAATATATATTTCCACAATCTTAAGAAGCGATAGACAAACTGTATCGTATTCAAATAATGAGAATTGTGATTTTGTTATTTTACACCAAAAAAGGCGTTTTTTGGCCAAAAAATGACGAAGATAAACTAAAACAAATTGCGTCTTTAGAAAATCTTATTCCATATATTCAGTTTAACCTATGTAGCAAATATGGCCGTTTTGTGAAATCTGTAACGATAATGGCATTCTAGGTCCTTTACAAACCGTACTAAAACTACCATGTCTTATACACATTGGAGTGTATCTTCCCTTTGATAAGTCCGATATTCAGTATCTACAATTCTAATTAAACGGTTACAGTTTCTCAAGGATGATGAAAGACAACGAAACTAACGTCGCTGATTGTCATGATGACAAATATTAATTATAAATATTAATACCGGATGGGTCGTTTTTCCGAAAGTGCGAATTCCACATTTTAGTTTTAAAAAACCTTCGAAGAGGATTAGCACTTTTGAATTTAAAGATCAAGTGAAATATCGTGGTTTTTTTCTTCATTTAACTGAACAAAACACAAACAATCATTATGTACCTATTACTTTCGAAACATCCCTTTTTCAGAAGTAGGACGACGACATCACGTTGTGAAATCATGACCATTTTCAACGTTTTCTCGAGGACCCAGGGGCGTAGCCATCCCATTTTCTTGTCCCACCAGGGTAATGTATATTAATTATTCCATGTTTCCAATTGTTCACTACTTTAGCGAGACAACCAAAAGGGGCTGACAGATTGCCATTACTAAAATTCACTGAAGTTGATCTGATTCGACCACTAGGAGATGGTGGTTTTGGGAGTGTCTGGGAGGCAAATTATCAAACCGGTGGAAAAGTTGCTGTCAAGCTATTCACCAAAGCAAGGTACACCGCTAAGACACATTGATTATACTTGTTGGCCAGTTTTATTTTACTCAAAACTTTCAATAACGATCGATGAACGTACAAAATATCTAGATAGCAAGTCTAATATGTTTAGTGGTTCTCGGGTTTATTTTGTTTATTTTTGATATAATACGTCAACGTTTCCCATTATTAAAGTGCTGAAGTGAGCATATCAATACAACTAGTGATCATGGTGATGGATCCATTAAATGAGTTTGCTCTACCGTTTGTGCTTTATGCAGTCTGCGTAATATTGATGAAGCAAGATGACGTTGACGTCCAATTAACGTAAAATGTCATGCGTATATCTCCAAATGTTCCAAATGTAATTAATGTTAAATGTCACAGAATGACCAATGCAGGTATTATACTCTCTGTTTCCCACCGTTATGGGACCAATTGTGGGACACGCATACATTATTGGATTGATTCACAAATAAAATCTTTCATTCACTCATTTTCAGCAACAATCAATTGGTTTTAAGGGAAGCTTGCAAGATGCAACTTGCAATAAATTCCCCGCACATTGTCAGACTGGTCGGGATCATAGACGAACAAGAATGCCATGCCATCGTTATGGATTACTTCAAAAACGGCAGTTTGAAATCCTTCATGAAATACATGGATTGTGACTGCTGGGCAAGACGAATGCACATGCTCTGTGACATCTCCAATGGAATGAACTACTTGCACTCCTTGAAGCCACCTATCATACACAAAGACATCAAAGCATGCAATATATTCATTGACCATGGGTTAATGGCAAAGGTAAGTATACAGAGTGGTCCCAAAAAGAAAGAAAAACAGGTTATATCTAGAGGCAGATAGTCTCGGAATTGGGGAGACATCATGCTTATATTTGCATATAATATGGTCATGTTTTAAAATCTCGCCTCCTTTCGCGTTACACACGGATTTTGGCTTTCGCGAAATGATTTTAACTTTACACATTTATAGTTGCTTGTATACCTCCCCCCCCCCCCCCCCCCCCCTCCCTTCCCGGGTAGTAAAAGTATACATTTATTGTTTATTGAAGGGAAATTGCATGAGGAAACCAAATATGCCATTGAAATTATAGTACGACCAAGGACTAAAATGGTATGATTCACATTGTTCGGAAAAATATCAGAGATTTTTAATTTTAATTTGAGATCCATATAATTTTAATACCTACTCCTATAATTATTTACATTACATATATTTGAATTTCTCATGAAATTACCCATCAGATTATATATAATTGTCAAAGGTTACTACGTTGGTAAGGTAATTATAACCGGCTAGTGAATATCTCCAATTTTTATTTTATATCTTTTTAGAATTTTCAGAAATATTTATAAAGGATGTACCCTGCCCTGATCTAAACTGCATTTCTGAAATCCTCTAGTCACAAGCTTTCCAAAAATGTATACTTTTGCTATCATTGGTTGACAACTGTTTATAGTCATTTTTATAAATCCGGTAAATTGAGGCTGATTATTCATGTTGACTGTGTAGCGAATAGGAAGAAAGGTGATGATCATGGTCTTATCCATAATTAATTAGTTGTTACAAATAGTTGAACCACATACTTAAAGACTACTAAATATCCTTTAAAATGGGACCAGAACGGTGTTTGGAACATCTGGGGATGACTAGTTATTGTAAAAAGAATAAAGCATGGGATTATCACCATTGAGCTTGTACAGGCGGCACCCTTCCGGCACCACCCCTGGTCCCAAAACTTCAAACAGCTGTATCTTCCCATCTGTATTAGCTATGCCAATGCCATTTTGCAGGAATATAGCTTGTTATTAGGGCTTAAAAATGATACCAAATTTGTTGAGATAGCTTTTGTGGTTTTAAAAATATTAAAGGAATATGACAGCATGAAACTTAAAAAGTGTAACAGCACCACCCTATTGGGAGGCGAGTTCATAACGCGTGACCATATAATAATAGTTATTCTCTTTTCATTCACGTTAATAAGTATGGCTACAGACCACGTGATCAAAGTTGTCAACCATAAAGCATTTGTTCCTGGGCTGTTTATGAGATTCATCATAAATTAAAATGTCACGGAGTAACTCCAAAATATATTGATATTTAAAACCAAATCAATTATTGTTTTAAGCTCGGTGATCTTGGACTATCATCTAGTAATACAACGATGCATAATAGCGACAAACTTTTTGGAACGGCATCACACCTTCCACCGGAATCATGGAGTGGCGAAGTGAAAAAAGCGACAACATCATGGGACATCTACGAGTAAGTCACTGTTACAGAATTTACCGGAAAAAATGAACTTTGGGTACCAGATTCTGGACTGTACTAATATCGTCCGATACTGGTACAAAGTCCGTGTTCCAGTATAAGCCGACACTGGCACATATAAAATGGTCGAGTATCGGGCGATACTGGAACATTATGTACCAGTATTGTTCAAACCGGGCCAAATCTCACTGATATCACGTGTACAAGTATCGCTCGATACTGGAACACAATTTGCTGGAACATACTAGCAACTTTAATGTTTCAGTAATGACCGATACTGTTATACCAGTACTGGTATACCAGTTTCTACTGGTATACCAGTATCTGGGACCTATAGTACACTAACCAGACTTTATGTTATGATTCACTCAATGAGCATTATCAGCATATTATATTGTATCTGATTGGTTTATTTCGATACATTATTTTGAGAAACCATCTAGAAAAGAGCTTCTATAGATATTTTCACATCAACATGGTCAATTGTCATCAACATTTCATTCTTACTATTCAATAAATAATATAGTATATCGTCAATCGTGTACCGTTAGTTTGCATTAAGATATTTGAAGTACATTCGAGTATCGAGTTTCGAGTTTATAATTTCGATACTCGAAACTCGAACCTCGAAATTATAAACTCGAAATTCGATTCTCGAAACTCGATACTCGAAACTCGAAACTCGAAATTATAAACTCGAATCTCGAATCTCGAAACTCCAAGATAAGTAACACACACATATGTTCCCAGTTGAAAGTAAAATTTCTTTAAATTCATCCGGCCGTATTCTCGTACTTATAAACGCTGTTTTAGCTTAAAACCGTAACTTACTATAAAACTCGTGTATAAACGCGAGGTAAACTATGCGAATCTCATCCCCAGAGTCGTCGTGCGTTCTATTTATACAGGTTTGCAATTTATTGTGGCCTAAACGGGTTACAATAAATATAATATATCGACCGAATTCCTCAAATGCACGTGTATTTTTAAGACAAACGATCTGCACATCAGCTCTCACCGGGCCCGATTGAGTAATAATTGAAGTTTAATTGAAATTTATTTTATTATTATTATTATTATTATTATTAAGGCATACAGTTGGTGTGTAAGTTTGGTAAAACGTCGCGCGTTAAAATACACCTTATTCTTATGTCTAATATTAGATATTTTCAGTGAATTAGATATTTTTTATTCCCAAAAGTTGTATAGGGATTAAACTTTACTAATTCTTTTCGAGCTTGCGTTAATTATAGTTGATCAAATGGGTCCAGGAGGTATAGAATGGTTCACATGCGAGCCGGCAATGACCTAAGAACGCCTTGGAAGGCTACTTGCGACACAATAAAGGTCCGGCTAGATTTTGTATTAAAGTCTTTTATTTTCAAAAAACATAGGACTCTATCTGTCAAAATGTATTTTCTTACTTTTTTATATCATAATAATTATATTTAGTAAATCATTTTTCTAGGTTTGGGATTACCCTTTTTGAAATCACTAGCGGAGAGGATCCTTGGCCCGCAGGTAAGTTATAAATTACGAGATGTATTTCACAATAATTCCATTGAAATAACCTTTATTCCAAGGTAAGCCTGAGAATGAAGGGTTTGCATGGAAATGAAACAACGTAAGGCCGACCATATTATAGGCACGGTGCATTGATAGGGTGGTATCTACTGCAAAGACGCTCTAACGCAAACACGAACCTATCTGTTGAACTTATTAAAAAGAAAACAAGTAGAAATCAACGTCTCCAAAAAACTGGGTCCAAAAACTGCAGAGCTTATAACTTCAAAAGGTATAGGCAACATAATCTACTTCGAATACAATGATATCAAGATAAATCTACCTGATCTTAATTGGTGAAATTGTGAGACCAATCGAATGGCAATTTTCTGAAATACAAAGCTTTCAATAGAGCGTGTTCTGAACGCGTTTTGTTCCCTTCTATTTAACAACAATTCACCTATGCCTTGCACCCGTGCCATGTGCATGGTGTTTATCCTCCGAAATATCTTATGTTTGGTAAAAAAGGAGTCATAAAGAGGGTGCATACCGTATGTTCCATGTGATAAATTCTCATTAAAATGTTAATTTTGTTGGCAGTAATACATTACCATATGGTTAACGACGATAGCCTGGCCGTTGGTTGATTTTAACTGTTGTTAACCAATCTAAACATAATATTTATTTATAACATTCGGCAGTGATGCCAGGCAAAACCCAATATTGACGAGCAATAAATTGAAGG
This sequence comes from Ophiura sarsii, assembly GCA_035610835.1. NCBI lineage: Eukaryota > Metazoa > Echinodermata > Ophiuroidea > Amphilepidida > Ophiuridae > Ophiura > Ophiura sarsii. The sequence goes on from CM069449.1 coordinate 60,249,535, forward strand.
GATGCCCAAATACACCAAACAAAATAAAAATGGACAGACAACAAAAAAGAAGCCAAAAACAACAACTAAAATGAATAACCAAGGAGGACCAAACAAAATGAGGATGGAGCAGACTGGCTACAAAAGATGGGAGTGAACACTGCTTTAAAGGAAGCCATGGATTGACATTGGGCAATTTCCTCAGAGAGGCAGTTCCAAAGAGTAGGGACATATGGATAAAAAGATCTCTCGGACAAGGGCAGCCGGCAGAAAGGAGGGTAAAGGTTACAGGAGTTGAGGTTACGGAGACTTGGCCGGGGAAAGGGCTGGTAAGGATTAGGAGATGCGCACAAGTTATGGACAATTTTGTATAGGTGACAGAGGGCGGCGATGTCCCGACGTTTGGATAATACGGGAAGATCAGACTTCCAAATAAGATCTTTGTGGGATGCATTCCATGATTGAAGGATCACCCGACTGGCAAACCTTTGACATGACTCAAGGCAGTTGGTAAGGGATTTGTTGAGGGGGTGCCATGTGGTGCATCCATATTCCAGTATGGGTCGCACCAGGACCAGATAAAGGATACGGCGAGTATTGATAGGGGCATCGTGGAATGCCCTGTGGATGAAACCAATAGTTCTGTGAGCTCTCTTGCAAATATGATCGACCTGAAGGTTCCAGGACAGATTATCACTAATCCAGATCCCCAGGAATTTAGCAGATGAAACCTGCTCAATTGGTTGATATACAGAATCATGTCAGGAAAGGGGTTCTTCTTGGTATGACATGACAAACAACAATGGAGAGAGGCCTGTCAGTATGTTTGAAGAATATAAACTCCGCCCAGCGCAGTCAAGATTCCCCTAACCCAGACGCCGTCTGTGGACATGGATGCACCCAGCATGGTCTAAACACCAGCTCGACCACATCCTAATTAACAGCAAGTGGACAAACTCCCTAAGGAACTGTAGAGCATACAACTCTGTTGAACTAGACTGAGACCACCGGATTGTCAGCATCAAGCTCGTGTGTAGCCTAAGATCTACCAAAGGGAAACCCTGCACATGACCGAGGTTTGACTGGGAAAAGCTGCAGAACGCTGACACAAAAGAGCTATTCCAGATTGAGCTGTCAAACAGATTCGAAATCCTCAAGTGTAACGACACATCCACACCAATAACTGAGAAATACGAACAGTTTGAGAAAGCAGGATCAGAAGCAGCCGAAAAAGTTGTTGGAAAACGCAAACCTCATGGCATGCCAACCTGGGTTACGGACAAGACCATTCACCTAAAGTCTGAGAGGGACGCGGCCAAAAGACGTTACCTTGTCTCAAGTCACGGCAATCCAGAGACAGATGGAGAAAGCTCAACACCTGTTTGAATGAGTCTTACAAGGCATATGAATCTTCCATGCTCAACAAACAGATGGAAGATCTTCATCAGGCTGACCAGAAAGGCGACTTTTCCACCACATGGAAAATCATCCATGATCTCTCTGGGGAAGATAGGATGTCCAGCGTCAAGGTCAAGAAAAGAGATGGTACCACCCAAAAGAATGACAAAGACCTGCTTGCAGAATGGAGAAAGTATTTCAGCTCACTGCTATACAATGACAGTGGTCAAATCCCATCTGATCTACCATCACCTGCTGCTCAGGACCTGCCCATCCACATTGATCCTCCCACACTTGAGGAAACACAGGAAGCCATTCATCAAATGAAGCCCAAGAAAGCTGCAGGTCTTGACTGCGCAATCACATCAGAAGCACTCCAAGTTGTCCATGGGTTCTGCATGGAAGTTTACACCACCCTCAAACCACCCAACCAGTGGACCACCAGTGTTATTGTGCCTCTACCAAAAAGGGGGACCTCTCTCTTATGACCAACTATAGAGGAATATCTCTTCTGCCAATTGCAGCTAAAGTATACAACAAGATCCTGCTCAACAGAATTAGAGATCATGTCGACCCTATCTTGAGGAACAACCAGGCTGGCTTTCGCCCTGGCAGAAGCTGTGCTCAGCAAATCCACATACTGAGGAGGATCATGGAAGGGTTTAAAGACCAGAAGCTATCTCTCACAATCACATTCATAGACTTCAAGAAAGCCTTCGACTCCATAAACAGGAAAGTTATGTTTGCTTTACTGCGACATTACGGAATCCCAAAAGCTTTAGTCGACGCTATAGGTGTACTGTACAGCAACTCGAGAAGTCCTGTGATGGTCGATGGCAGTATCCCTGATTCTTTCGCGGCTTCCATTGGAGTGCTACAGGGTGACGTTCTGGCTCCATTCCTATTTGTGATATTGGTAGACTACCTATTGACGAAGGCCACATCTGATCTTGACTCAGGAGTTGTGACACATCCACGTCGTTCGAGGCGTCATCCTGCCATTGTTCTCAACGACTTAAACTTTGCTGATGACATTGCTTTACTCGAGACAAAAATTCCACGAGCCCAGACGCAGCTGACAGAAACTGCTGCAGCAGCAAAAGACCTCGGCCTCTACATTAGCGTATCTAAAACAGAGTACATGACTGCCAACTACAATCCTCACCCGAAATTTCAGGTCTATGGGGATACCATCAACCATGTGACTGATTTCAGGTATCTTGGCTCTATGATGGCAGCGGGCGCAAGTGATCTTACAAGATGCAAGGCATTAGCATGGTGCGCATTTAGGAAGTTAGAACGTCTCTGGAGGAGCCCTCAAATAGGTATCACAAAAAAAGATGAAATTATTCAATACCACCTGTGTGACTATCTTACTGTATTGATGTGAATCCTGGGTGATATCCCATGATATGGAATGCAAAATAAATGCCTTCGCTACCTCTTGCTACAGGATAATGCTAAACATCAAGCGCATGGATCATGTCCCAAAAACCACAATTTATGACATGACCAAGACAGAGCCTCTTATCCACCGTGTAAAGCGCCGCCAGCTGAGATTCCTTGGCCATATACTACGTCTCCCTGATGAAAAGCCTGCTAAAAAGTATGCCACCTACGCACCAACACATGGCCGAAGGAGACCTGGTCGTCCTTGCACAACATATCTGATATCATTATATACAACGCTTACTAGGGTACAATGAAGGCATGATTGAAGATCGACAGATTGTCACTATTGCTCAAGACCGTCGTGCATGGAAGAAACTTGTGGTCGCCTGCTCTGCAGACGAAGGATGAGTGATAACCATGGATTTGGTTTTAGCAGCGTTAGCAGTAAGCTGATTACTGTTGAACCAGTCATGGATGATATTGATATCAGCTTGGAGGTCAGACAAATCGAAAGATTGGGAAAGAGGTTTGTAGAGAGTGGTGTCGTCGGCATACTGGACCAGCAAACCGTTTGCAGAGAAATTGGAGAGACAGAACTATGATAAGCACTTCCAATTATCATTTAAAATTCAATATTTAGTATACCCGATGTTATAATCGAAACAAAGAATTCTCGATAAAAACGTTTATTCCAGTCACGCCAGTGTTCATCCCAATTTTGAATGCAGCGTGATGAGCCCTTGACAACCACGCCATAACGCGATCGTACGTGACATTAATAAACATGAACTTACATAATTGTCCAATCACGCAGCGTGGGGTCTTGTTGATTAGGGCCGCGATTGGTCAATTACCTATTTGTCACATCTTCCGGTTTTACTGCGCCCTTGCCATCGCGATTGACGCGGTCACACACGATTCGCCCCAGTCGCATGGGACACTGAGGAATCGTATACGATTTGATCGAGAATTCTTTGTTTTGATTATAGTATTAGCTTCAAGATAACTTAATGCGGAGACTGATTTCCTCCTAAAATTCCCCCTCAAAATCCTGCCGTATTCGTCTGTACTGTGAATTATAAGCCAACCCTTGAAATGTTTAAATTGTGAGATAGGCTTTTACGACGGGTATTCATAATAATAAGTTAAAAGTTTTAACGGGTTCGCCGTCGGACGAGTTTTAATCTGTCAAGCTTTCGTCAGGATTAGCTGACTTCTTCAGGACCAAATTATTATAATATTAAACAATCTCTATGTTTTGTTTAATATTATAATAATTTGGTCCTGAAGAAGTCAGAGCTAATCCTGACGAAAGCTTGACAGATTAAAACTCGTCCGACGGCGAACCCGTTAAAACTTTTAACTTATATGTTGAAATGTTTGCCAAAAAAAAATCCAAATATTGGAATTTCACCCGGTTTTTGGCTTATAAGTGAGTGAAACGATGTTTGTTTTATGACGTGACTAGGGAATAACTCGCAAGGCGGAGAGGGGACCAAAACACACGGAATAATCATAACGGACAAGCTTTTTAGTTTACTATATATATATAATGTTATTTATTAATAAATGAACGGTTCACTTACTCAGATATCATACATGGCACACCCATCAATATTTTACTAAATCATAACTATTAAAGTGACATCGCTGCAATCTGAGTTTCTGTGTAAATATCAGAAAACCCGCACGTGGAAATAATCTTGACTAGAGTAAATTAAACATGTCTTTTCAGCGTGATGCGTCGGCAGGAACTAGTCAGTGTTAGCGGAGCCAGTTATCGAAATCGGTTTTCGACACGGCCGACAGTGTTGCTGGTTCCAGTCAATCGTGGCCTAAATGAAAGGAATTGAAATATTCAGAATAGATAGTAAAACGGCGTCACAACATATGCCCTTCCTACAAAAATTGACACCTGGCAATTAACCTAAAGAATACTGGGTGAAATCAATCGTTTTGAGAAACGAATTATTTATTTCGTCACAAAATTGAACATGTGCTTTATCCATGTTTCCGTCTGCCAAATTGACGGCATCGGTATAAGTTGATTATATAATTTAAGATAATAAAAAAAAAAATGTGTGTGTGTGTGTTTAAAAATGTAATTTGATAAATTTTTCGATTTAAAGGCGCTGTCACACCATAGCGTATGGCCTGAACGTGGCCTAAACGTATGCCGACGTATTCAAAAAATAGCTCGAAAATTGTCAGAGTCCGAGAACGTCCAAGAACGTCTAACTTCCCAACGAATTGCGTCAACATCGGTGATGGAATGGACGTATCCATAGCGTATTAAACGCATACATAGCGTATGACTAACGTATTGATAGCGTATCACTAACTTATAACAAACTTATGGCAGCGTATCACAGCGTATGCGATCGGCGAGCGTATGACCAACGTATTCGTAGCGTATGTCTGCCGTGCTCGACGTATCCTCAGCGTATCCTCGGCGTACAACGAACACGTGACTTATGCCGTTGCAGAAATTGAGTTTCGTACACGGCGGGACAAGTGTTGCCAGTTCAAGTAAACGCAGCCTAGATGATAACTATTAAAATATCTAGAAGGGTAAATCTATATGTCCAACCTAAAACTTAAGACGATAAACGTACCTCTAACGTATGACAGCGTATGTCTAACGTATGTCAACGTTTGTAAACGTATGTCTAACGTACCACGAACCTATCGGGAACTTATGCAGAACGTAAGTTAAGCACACGTTGAGTACGTCGAGAAATTTTGAACATGCTCAATAATTTTTCGCGGGCTCGACGTGTTCCAAATTTTCACAACGTATCACAGCGTGCTCTTAACGTATACGACGTATCCCAAACTTACCCCTAACTTGTATCAGCGTACACCAACGTACGCCAACGTACGCCAACGTATTTTTCGATATTTCGCATACGTTGTTATACGTTCAGGCGATACGCCATGGTGTGACAGGGCTACCGTACAGCTAGCGCGCATTCAGCGTTTTGGGAACTTATGGAGGGTTTGAGTATATAAATGGGTCCCTTGAGTATCTCATCCTCACTTCTTCATGGTCTGTCGTGCTGAACACATATCAACCCATCATCATATGCTACGAATACGTTAAGTATACGTTAAGCATACGTTAGTCATACGCTCGCATACGCTGTGATAAGCTGTCATAAGTATGTTATAAGTTAGGGATACGCTATGAATACGTTAGTCATACGCTATGTATACGTTCAATACGCGATGGATACGCTATGGATACGTGACAGGGCCTTACACGATCGCCCGGCATAAGGTGAATACGTGAGAATACGTCGAATCTCGTTGGAAATACGCCAGGCATACGTTAGACATACGGCACATATACGTTATCAACTCGTTATCACTACGTTGGCTGTACGTTTCCCCCAGCCTACGTTCATCAACGTATACAAACTTACGAGTAACGTACGAGTAACGTACCACTAACGTATGTCAGCGTATGTCAACGTATATTTAACGTACCACAAACTTACCGGGAACTTATGCAGAACGTATTTAGCACACGTTGAGTACGTCGAGAAATTTTGAGCATGCTCAATATTTGTTCGTGGTCCAAATTGTCACAGCGTATCACAGCGTGCTCTTAACGTAAACGACGTATCCCCAACGTACCCTTAACTTATATCAGCGTACACCAACGTACACCAACGTATTTGTCGATATTTTGCATACGTTGGCATACGTTGAGGCGATACGTTATGGTGTGACAGGGCCTTAAGACTGAACATTTGTTCGATGAGAGTGAATTTATAGAATATTCTCATCTGATAACTGTTTATGTTGAATTGGATGATTATTTTGGTAAAGATTATTGTATACAACAATTATTTGTTATATAAGTAGATAATATAATTTTTGATAGGTTACGGTGAGGACACCTTCTTCAAAGAAAGATAGTAATGTGGGATGTAAAAACACCCCTACATTAGTAATGGAACAATGCATGTCGATTCTTTAAATATATATTATTGTTATTAACTTAGGCCAATCAGCGCTCAGATGGTAATTACCATTAGCCAATCACAGCTGAGCGCTGGTTGACTATTTAGGCCGTGCGCCATCTCAGAATCGTTCTCTCGTGTCCTGTCTGTCATCCCCAGCAGACGTGCTGTGTGAATTGTTCGTCGTGTTATTATCATTTTGTATCTTCTATTATTTGGAGCAACGTATGATTTATCGTGAATAAACGACCTACTTTGGTGAAGAAAGCTACTAGAATGTTTTAAAGACTCTTCCTTCTCAACGTAAGAACTCGTGTTTACAGCTGGTAGCAGCGGTGTTGGACTCATCGAAATAGCTGGTGAAAAATTGAAAACTCATCGCACGTGGGGCGAAAGACATTTCATCATTTTTGTGTGTTGGCCATACGAGACGAAACATTTCATCATTAACGAAACTTTTCATCATGTTGTGTTGGCCATACGATATAAAGGCTAACATGAGTATCAACCGATGCTCTATACAGAAGAGGTGAATATCATCCGATATTCGAGAGAATTTTCGAAATATTCGAAAGAAAGTTCACTTACTCAGATATCATACATGGCACACCCAGCAATATTTTACTAAATCATAACTATTAAAGTGACATCGCTGCAATCTGAGTTTCTGTGTAAATATCAGAAAACCCGCACGTGGAAATAATCTTGACTAGAGTAAATTAAACATGTCTTTTCAGCGTGATGCGTCGACAGGAACTAGTCAGTGTTAGCGGAGCCAGTTATCGAACACGGCCGACAGTGTTGCTAGTTCCAGTCAATCGTGGCCTAAATGAAAGGAATTGAAATATCCAGAATAGATAGTAAAACGGCGTCACAACATTACTAACAAAAAAAACTATAAGATTCAGGACCATACAATT
>CM069449.1:60257291-60407291 GCA_035610835.1 Ophiura sarsii
GGAGGAGGCCGGGAGCTTTTATTAGTGTCTCTCACTTTTTCTCTACGTCTCTGAACCACCATGTGAGTGTTTTATACGAAAGTAAATATTGATAGCAAGGAGAGTTTTAGGTCATCCAGGCAAGTTAAAACCCAACAACTCGGCCCTCTGAATCACCAGTGGCGTAACCAGGAGCCCCCCCCCCCCCCCCCCCCACATTTGCAAAAGAGTAAACAATAAAAAGGAAGATAAGGAGGAGGGTAACGAGCATAGACAGTGCAAGCGGGAGTGCTCCCCCATGATTGTCACGGTGGGGACGATGCCCCCCCCCCAAAAAAAAATCCATTTTTATGATTCCCCCATGCATCATTGTCACGGTGGGGACGATGCCCCCCCCCCCCCCCCCAAAAAAAAAAAATCCATTTTTATGATTCCCCCATGCATCATTGTCACGGTGGGACGATGCCCCCCCCCCCCCCCCCAAAAAAAAAACAACAACAAAAAACCCCATTTTTTTGCGCGATGAATAACCTACCTATAGGCCTACGCCATTGCTATTCAAGCTTAACAACATGGTTTCAGTAACGTTTTCTGGACAATTTTAGGGGAAAAAACTGGAAATTTTGGCGCGCTTAGCGCGAGTTAGATTCAACTTTTTCTTTATTCAAGTTATAAAAAGATGGCTTAAGGAACGTTTATCTGAACCATTTAGTTTTAAAAAAGTGACAGTTTGTACGCTCAGAACGTTTTTCTGAGCTTTTTAGTGTTAAAACGTTTATCTGAACCATTTAGTTTAAAAAAGTGACAGTTTGTACGCTCAGGAACGTTTTTCTGGAGCTTTTTAGTGTTAAAATAGCATTTTTTTTGCGCGCTTCGTGCGAATTGCTTTCAATGTTTATTCCAGCTTTATAACAACGTTGCAACATGTTTCAAGTACGTTTTCTGAAACATTTTAGTTCCTTTCGAGCCAATTGGTTTCATTTTTTTAATTATTCAAGCTTAAACAAAATGGCTTATGAACGTTTTCAGGGCCATTTTAGTGTTAAAATAACCAGTTTTTGCACAAATTATTTTCAATGTTTTATTATTCAAGCTTAACAAGATTGCTTCAGGAAAACATTTTCAGGACCATTTCAGTGTAAAAATAACCAATTTTTGCGCGCTAAGCGCGAATTAGTTGGAATGTTTTATTATTCTAGCTTAACAAGATAGTTTCAGGAACGGTTTTTTTAACCTTTCTTTTTACAATAGCATTTTTTTTTAAATATTTTGTTATCAATTTGATCAAGATGGCTCAGAAACGTTTTCTGGACCTTTTATTGTTAAAAAAGACAATTTTTTGCGCGGCTACGCGCGTATAGTTCACTGATTATTTATATTTAAGCTTAACAAGATAGCTTCAGAAAAGTTTTTCTAAACCTTTATTTTTACAATAGCCAATTTTGGTTCGCGCTCCGCGGGAATTATTTTTTATTTTGTGTTATTCAATTTCACAAGATGGCTTCATAAACGTTTCTGAAACTTTTTAGTGTTAAAATAGACATTTTTTGCGCGCTACGCGCGTATTAGTTTCACTGATTATTTATTATTCAAGCTTAAACAAAATGGCTTTATGAACGTTTTTCAGGACCATCTTAGTGTTAAAATAACCAGTTTTTGTACAGATTATTTTCAATGTTTTAATTATTCAAGCTTAACAAGATTGCTTCAGGAACGTTTTCAGGACCATTTCAGTGTAAAAATAACCAATTTTTGCCCTCTACGCGCGAATTAGTTGGCATGTTTTATTATTCAAGCTTAACAAGATAGTTTCAGAACGGTTTTTTAACCTTTCTTTTTAAAATAGCCATTTTTTTAAAAATATTTTGTTGTTCAATTTGAACAAGATGGCTTCAGAAACGTTTTCTGGACCTTTTTATTGTTAAAATATACATTTTTTTTGCCCGCTGCGCGCGTATTAGTTTCACTGATTATTTATTATTCAAGCTTAAACAAAATGGCTTTATGAACGTTTTTCAGGACCATTTTAGTGTTAAATAACCAGTTTTTCACAAATTATTTTCAATGTTTTATTATTCAAGCTTAACAAGATTGCTTCAGGAACGTTTTCAGGACCATTATAGTGTAAAAATAACAAATTTTTGCGCGCTACGCGCGAATTAGTTGGAATGTTTTATTATTCAAGCTTAACAAGATAGTTTCAGGAACGTTTTTTTTTACCCTTTTCTTTACAATAGCCATTTTTTAAAAAAAAAGATTGTTATTCAATTTGAACAAGATGGCTCAGAAACGTTTCTGGACCTTTTTATTGTTAAAATAGACATTTTTTTAGTTTCACTGATTATTTATTATTCAAGCTTAACAAGATAGCTCAGAAAAGTTTTTCTAAACCTTTATTTTTACAATAGCCAATTTTGTTCGCGCTCCGCGGGAATTATTGTTGATTTTGTGTTATTCAATTCAACAAGATGGCTTCATAAATGTCTTCTGAAACTTTTTAGTGTTAAAAAAGACATTTTTTTGCGCGCTACGCGCCTATTAATTTCACTGATTATTTATTATCAGCTTAACGAGATGGCTTCAAGAACGTTTTTCTAAACCTTTATTTTTACATATAGCAATTTTTTCGCGTTCCGCGCCAATTATTTTCAATACTACTTTGTTTTCAATTGCTTCAGAACGTTTTCTGGACCTTTTTAGTGTTAAAATAGAAATTTTTGCGCGCTACGCGCAAATTAGTTTCATATTATAAGTCAACTTAACAACATGGCTTCAGGAACGGTTTGTAAAACTCCCGGTTAACCTTTCTTTGACAATGGCCAATATTCCAAAAAATCCAATCCAAACAAAAAATCAAATCCAAGCAAAAAATTCAATCCAAGGGGGTACATCCCCTCAGACTCGTTACCGCGGATAGCGGTGCGAACCAATGAAATTTATTTTTAAGCCCCCCGGGTAAACAAATCCTGCGCACGCCTATGGTAATACCCAATATTGTGTAGTTATCGTAACTCATCAGCCTCATCAGCAACAGGTCGCCGGACGGTACCACGCAGGAATTCAATGCATAAATCGATAACATTAATACATGAAACCTTGGAATAAAGAGACAAGGAAGCACTACGGTATCGAATCCTTTGAGCAATCAGTTTGCCGACCCCTAGATCAAAAAGCCAATAACATAATGCATCACCTGTCCAAGTGTGTATGTACGCGGGACTTTTGAATAGGGTGCTTTATAGCGGTGTGGAATCGCGATATGGTATAGGAATAGTATCGTGATGAGTTTGTACTCGCTCATTGTGATTCAATGAAAATACATACCGGTTAAACTAAAAGTATATGGACCGACTGAAAATTGTGGCAGAGTATGATTTGCTTATAAAATGTGAATGTCTTTGATGCTCTTTAGAAGTAGGGGCAGTCTGGGGCACTCAATTGAACATGGGTTGTAACATCTTTATATTTAGCGACAATTGTGAATACTTTGATTACCCGCATATAACCGGAACATTAAGTTTTGATAATTAATGCAATTACATCAAATTTAATTTGTCAAAATAGGTTAATATTATCAAGACCGTAACACTCATTGAAGCTACACGTTTCTCCACATATTCATTTGATATTTAACAAATTGCACTTCCTATCAACAGTGCTTCAGAGCTGAAGAGTTAGTCCATTTCTCTAGATAGAAATGTATAAGCAAAATGTATGCAAGACCTTCCAGTCGGTTATACCAGCGGCAAACAGATTGCACACACAGGTATGCCCCTACACTGTAAATTTGAATATAAATAGGGATTTAGTTAAAGGATGGGTCCCGCAATCACAACATGAGCATTATTTGTTAGAAAAATGATTATCGAGCCGAAATCACGTCATTATATAGAACAAAAACACTATACTAGTCACAAAATGAATAAAAACTTCCATCACTTAACATGCAATTTTTAAAATTCTCGGCGATCGAAAGTCCCGGTGTCGATGACGTCATGGGTATCGGTGCTCAAATTTGCGCATGTGCATTGTATAACTATGACATCATCGACACTGGGACTTCCGATTGCCGCGAATTTTAAAAAGTGCATGTTGAGAGATTGCAGGTTTTATTTGTTTTGTCATAAGTGTGGTGTTTTGTTCTATATAATTACAAAAGTTGGGCTCGATTGTTATTTTTCTAACATTAAAGCACACTTTTATGCTTGCGGGACACCTCCTTTAACGATGTCGATCGCGTTGTGTTTCCCTCCTTCTCTTTTGTCCAAGATGAAACAGAGATGCGGACATCTCGTAAGTCTTTCGTCATATCTCTGATCAATATGGCGACGTCCATACATGTGATTTTGTCTTCTTTCTAAAGCCGATTTTGTCTTTACGCGTTATTTTTAACAACTTTAACCTACAGAATTGGTTTGTATAATAAAAATGCTACATATCTGAGCGCTAAAGTGTAAGTGTGAGTGTAATCAATTTACCTTATGAATCTTACTCCCCTTACATATGCTATTTTTATGCGTTTTTAGACTATTTTCAGAATGTTTCATACACTTTAAATACCAATCTTTATTGATGTATTTCTGGCATGTGAATTGATTTTAGAGAAGTTATAAACAGTCATTATGGACTGATTCCCATACAAATCCATAGAGGTCTTCACAAATTGCAATACCATTTGTATGGATACTAAAACATGGTAATTTTCTGAGCAGGTAATTTGGATATTCCAGAAAACCTGAATTTAAAAAAAACAATTTAAATATTTTGGTTAAAATAGCAGTGTTCAAAACACGACAGAGAACCACGCAGTTTGTCTGTACTTCACATGACAATGAGTTGCATTCATGCATGCCATTCACCGCAATACAATGCGCACACATTCTGCGAGGGTTTGGAACAACAAAGCCCAAAATCTTTTACCACCATTCTAAAGTGCTCAACAAAAGAAAGTCGTACACTTTGTTAAGGTCATTTAAAAGTTGTTGTTTTTTTCAATTATTTTTTTACCAAACAGGCGAGATAGACATTTCGATGAATATTATAGGCACATTTTGATCATAACACCTAGCAACAAAGATAAACCATGATTAGCGCCATTTAAAGAGAATTAGACACTTTCAAAAGTCGCATTTTTAATACACTCATCCATGACTATTCATGACCTCCACGATGTGATCGTCGCGATCCGGCGTCCTTCCCAACTGATCTGATTACAATATTCATAAAATGTGAACATACCAAGCGGGTACGCATCCGCGTCCAAAGAAACACGTCGAAAAGGGTCCAGATTTCACCACACGACGTCGTCGACGTCTTTCTGAAAAAGGGGTGCTTTTAGGGGTAATCGCACTTTAGGGTATCCATTACAGCATCGAGGTATTGACGTTTAGGGTAATAATTGTTGTATGTGTGATTTTTCAATAAACATGCAAAATGTTGAAAAAAATCTTCAATATTTCCCTACTTTAATTGTATATCCCATGCATATCTGTATGAATGTCACATGATTATGAATTAAGATTATTTTGAGCATTACTATATTAGGCCTACGCCATTTATTAGGGGTGCATTATTGAGTATTTTTACTGACCCCCCCCCCCCCCCCCCCCCCCCCGGGACGAAGCCATCCACAATTTAAATTCGTATTTTGTTCTACGTAACTTAATTTCAAATAACCAATTCTGAATGTTTCGTGTCATATAAGAACTAAATTCTGCCATCATCAAGCAAATCAGTTCTACTCTAAATCACAATTTTTTTTATTTTAACCATTGATGTACTATTTCTGTGCCACAAATCATGTTTTGAGCCGATAAAACCACCACGTCTCATGTCGTCTGGTTTGCTACGACCATGATAGTGCGCCGCCTATAAAACCTTCACCCGTTAATTTGGTTTTAGTAGGCGAAATTTTTCTGAGGAGTTACCTATCCCATAAATATATAATCCCTGTCACATCTCAATCATTGATCAATTTAAGTCTAACAAAGGATTTAAACAAGCCCATTCAAAATTATGTATGATGGATCACGTGATAACTAAACTTATAACTGGCTGATTGATATCTTCGAATAAGCGTAGGTCAGACTTGATTGCTCTTAAAATTCTTTAAATGGACTTCACAAATCGTATCACTAGGGGGTGTCACTTTTGTGTGTATTTGTCTGACCAAAAATGATGAAGATTGCAATTTGACCAGACATTTTCACCAAAACGATCCCAATCTGGTTAGTGTTAGGGTTAGGGTTAAGGTTAGGGTTAGGGTATAATTGCATGACGTGGTATGTGTACATTTCATGTCCATAACTTCAATGTGCTTATGACCCATGTTCTGTTTTAATATGAAAGAATACCCCCTGTATGTAAGATTGTAATTGCTGCTGCCAGTTTTATTCAGAAAGTTTTGCTGGTTCCCATGACACAGCAGGTTCTTCTACAACCAAAACTTGAATACAGTTTTGTTCCGAAATAATATTAGCTTTTCTGCAAATCCCTACATAATAATTATATGTGCTTGAATTTTGTAAAATAATCGAAAACTAATAATTTGTGGGAGGTGCTTTTCGCAAGCAAAATAGCCGATAGCGCTATAACAGTGATAATTAGCTCATGGAAATAAAATGAGGCAAATGTCTACGGGGTTTCATTGTGTAGATTTTGACTTAATCTTTGATTTTGATTTGTAATATGCAGCAAACATGAATTTATGAAGAATAACTATATAATGCACGCAAACACCATGGTTACTAGTCAAAATAATCAATAGTTTGTTCATTGAAGATGCAATTTCTAGGACATAATCAAAGGGTAAATACGTTAATGAGTGGCAGTGTATGAACTTACACTTTGTAGTTGGGAGCATAGGGATTTTCCAGTCCTAGCCACGGGAAATGGTTTAGGGAGGGTTGTGATTATAATAAATCAACCTGGTGTGGGTGTGTGTTTATGGGGAGGGGGGGGGGGGGGGTAAACCACGGAAAATGTTTTAGGATAGGGTTAAGAGTTAATGAAGTAGCCACGGGAAATGGTTAGGAGGGTTATGATTATAAATCCACCTGGTTGATATAGTTGCAGGGGGGGTTGTAGGGGATTTATGTGGTTTTAAAAGTACCGAGGGTTAACTTGATGCGGTTTGAGAGGTAGGGGTTAATACAATAGCCACGGTAAATGGTTTTGGAGGGATATTGTTATAATTCAACCTGATTTGGGGTGGGGGCGGGTTGTAGGGAGTTTATAATGCCTTTAGGAGGAATATGGTTATAAATCAACCTGGTTGGGGGGGTTATGTGGTTTCAGAGGTAGGTAATGTGGCATAACCATCTAGCGGGGACCCGAGCGTAGCGGGGACCCGAGCGTAGCGAGGGTACGCCGCTAGTGTATAATAATTCGATAAACACAGTTTATCAGTCGATAAACTGAGTTTACCGATAAACTATGTTTAACGATCGAAAAACATTGATTTCAATTTGATAAACAGACTTTATCGATAAACTATGTTTTTTGAGTGATAAACAGCGAAGTGCGCGATGAGTTTGGCTTTGATTGTCATAATGGCCCAATTTCGATTTGATTAAATGCTAGCCTTAAAGGGAATAGCGCATGGTGAGGAAAAGAAACCGCTGACGACGATTGTGTACCAGCTAAACCTTAGCTCATAACTAATACATCACTTACATCATACGATAGAAAATGCGTTCAATCAAATGAAGGATGGTTGATTGAGCGCGCCGTCCACATTGGGTTAAGAGATTGTTGTAGAGTCGCACACAATACCGCTTGCATGTAAACATACATGTACGTAGAACAACTGCGCCTATATGTCCAACTTGTTTAGATTCAAATAGTCGCCGCGCGCTGTTCAATTTTCGTTAGAATCCTCACCATGACCGCTTCCCTTTAAAAGCTAATAATATGTAATTTTGACATTCCTCATTTTCGATTGTAAGAGGACAGTATGGAGCTTCATTTGATGGGGAGGGGGCCAAATGACGTGACAGGGGGTTATTCTCTCCATCCCCGACCCGCCGTAGTATCGTCACTGGTTTCAGCCTAGACAGGGCCACATCCCTTAGAGAGGAATTATTTTCAAGACGCCCTCGTTTGACTTGCGTGTTGCTTTACTTTAAAAAAAAAATGTGATTCTAAGCGGATTCGAACCAGCAGCATCACAGCAATCTTTGCATTCATAGACAGCGCTCTTATCGATTGAGCTACGGAGGGAACTGCCAGAGGAGCGCAAG
Organism: Ophiura sarsii; assembly: GCA_035610835.1. Lineage (NCBI taxonomy): Eukaryota > Metazoa > Echinodermata > Ophiuroidea > Amphilepidida > Ophiuridae > Ophiura > Ophiura sarsii. Next base: position 60,265,511 of record CM069449.1, read on the forward strand.
ATTATAATCTATAGGTATTACATTCTCAAAATCGATTACTGGTGTCACTATAATAGACGATTTAGTTAGCCGATTTTAACGATCTATACACAAAATTGCTGAGAAATCGACGAAGCTCAACGCATGGTAATACATGCAAATTAAATCTGATGAAGACAAATTAGGAAAGTTTAAGCAGCTGCTGTATTTCTTCTGATGAGCAATTCTCCACGAAAATGTTTAGCGTTGAAGTTCAGTATTTTCTTCATCCAATGCGTCAATGATCTAAGATCTATCATTGGTGAATTCTCTAATTTAATGTCACCTTTCATTGTTTCAACACCTGTAGCGACCTATGTTTATAACATGTAGGCCTGTGGTCGTATATATTGTCATCCATGAATAACGCCACCAGGCTCAACACAGTTGAACTTTTTGTGATAAAAAAATCAACAGAGGGCGGTTGCTATTATGTCCCAAATTTCAAATTTCTAAGGGATGTGATTGTAATTGTAAACCAGATATTTGCACTCAAGGAAGAGCGTATGTTTGTGCTTGAAAAAATTGGTTAACGGTGATATTAAACTTGTTTGTATTATATTGATTTGTTATAGTGTTTAGACCACAAAATGTGTTTAATACGGGAAAATTACTGGTTTATCTGGTATTTCTAAATGATAAAAATGACATCTCCAAGGGAGGTTCGCTACCTTGAACCCCCCAGGGATATGCCCCGGCCCATCCACCCGAACCCCCCCCCCCCCCCCCCCCCACCCCTTCAATCACGCTGCACCCGACCCCTATGTAAGCCTCTACGAACGGTTATAAAGAAGAAGAACAAAATCGTAATTTAAGAAAGAACAGTACGAATCGTGCATATGGAGAACTATGAACATGTTCTTAGTTTTCCATAGGTCTAAGTCATAGGCCTATAATATTTAAAGATGTGGTCGTTTTTTACGTATTGAACTTAGGATCGAGGACCTGAAATGACAATTTGACAGTGTCGTTAAAAACATTAACAACACTCACAAAGGTAAACAAACAAACAAACAAACAAACAAACATACTACCCAGTAAACAAACACATAAACAAACAAACAAACAAATAACAAACAAACCCCTAAACCCACAACAACAGCAACAACAACAACAACAACAATTCCCCCCTGCCCCCACCCCAAATGTCAAAGTAAACGTGCATATTAATTTAATGATTGCTATCTTCAGTAGAAAGCATGCGTAGCAATGGCACCATGATTAGCTAATTGGAATGTTTACATCTCTTCAAGATTGCAATCTTCAGTAGATGGAAAGCAAACAAATTGATTTTATTTTGTATATAAATAGCAGATGTAAACAACAGACATTTATATTAACAAGGTTAATGAACTGAGCGATTATAAATCAAACTGGTAACTCTCTCTTCAGAGTTTTGATGGACCAATTATTTGGTCCACTGTAACTCAAAGAACATTCATATTACAAGGACACAAATGGGCAGGGTTAAAAAATGCCGATGTGAGTGAAATAAGAATTAGATCGGCCCAAACATAATATTATAGAAGACAACATCAAAATATAAATAAAAGAAAACATAAATATCTTGACGGACATAAAGAGAATCTAAACAACGACATCGGGAACTAAGTCTACCAGAATATAGTTATATTGTTTCTTTAGAAAACAGGTAAAATAATTATCGCAGTGGTATCCATATAGCAAATAAAATGGCTACTGTAAACTGTTGTTAATATAGGCATCATAATAATTGAAATATTGTGGAAATCAACCTATGTATATGCCAAAGTTAAAATTGAATTAGTCGGTCCGGTCCGTACAGAGAGACACACTCCAATTCATTAATTACCCATACCTTAGAATTTAGCTCGTTATCATCTCGAAAATCCATTGGAAATCTCAGTCAAAAGTATACCGTAAATCTAGCTTTAGCAAAAACAAAATCCCGCACGCCGTTGAATTCTGCCACACTGCACGCATGCAGCGACGCAGGGCCGGCAATACACGAGCGTGCACATTTACCTTTACGCGATGCAGGGAGACGCTGTTGTTTTCGAGCTGGCTTCAAAAATTGTTCCATACGCGCGGGTAGTACCGGCCCTTGGTGCCACGGCAGTGAGCCCTTGCGCAAACATGCACGCGACGCGTAATCATACCGTGGTAACGCGGTTTCAAACCGCATCAAGTTAACCCTCGGTACTTTTAAAATCACATAAATCCCCTACAAATCCCCCCCCCCCCCCCTGCAACTATATCAACCAGGTGGATTTATAATCATAACCCTCCTAACCATTTCCCGTGGCTACTTCATTAAATCTTAACCCTATCCTAAAACATTTCCCGTGGTTTACCCCCCCCCCCCCCCACCCCCATACACACACCCAAACCAGGTTGATTCATTATAATCACAACCCTCCCTATCCTAAACCATTTCCCGTGGTTTTACACCCCCCCCCCCAAAAAAAAACACCATGACACCAAATACCCTACCAACGGGCCTATAACCATTTCCCGTGTGGCCTCTGCGTGTAGGAGGGCGTGTGTCGCGGCAGTGAGCCCTTGAGCAAATATGCACGCGACGCACATACATTATTTTTATTTATTTATTTATTACAGAGCATTTATAAGGCGCTTTTCCAAAAAAAGATCAAAGCGCCGTACACAATACTAATTAATAACAACATTATAAAATACTAAAAAGATACAATCAAAGTATATACACAGTTTAAGTATTATAAAAATACAACAAGTATATAAAATACAAATACCAAGAAAATAGATACATTATTATAAAAAAAATGGACAATAATAGAGCCAATAGGCCATGTAAAATGTGATGAAAAACAAATTACTCTGATGGAAACAGGTGAGTTTTTAGCATCTTTTTAAAAGTATGAGCGCTACAGGCATTGCGAATAAAAATGGGGAGGTCATTCCATAGCTTAGGGCCTAAGTGCGAAAATGCTGTTTTGGCTATTGCACGTTTGTTAGCATTAACAACGAGACGAGTTGTGTCCTTAGAAAACCTAAGACCAGCACGAGCACATTGATAAAAAGACACAACATCAGACAAATATGAGGGGCCTAATAAATTTACACAGTTGTACACATGCAGTAAGATCTTGAAGTCGATTCTCTGCTGGACGGGCAGCCAATGAAGTTCACGCAATAGTGGCGCGGCGCTGGTTCGTCTGTTAACACAGAAGATAAGACGCGCAGCACGATTTTGAAGTATTTGCAGGCGCTTGACATTTGAATTTGAAATACCGCCTAAAAGAGAATTACCGTAGTCCAGCCTAGAACGGACCAAAGACCTCACTACATGTGCACATGTATTATGATCCATAAAACGACGAATACGAGCAATATTTCTGAGATGGAAATTAATAGTACGACACATATAATTAACCTGTAAATCCATTTTCATATGGGGATCAAATTTAACACCTAAGTTCTTAATTGACGAGGAGGAATCAATCTCAGATCCACCGATCCTTAAACCAACACCAGAGACCAGATGGAGTTGTCTTGGAGAAGAAATTAGGAAAAACTCTGTTTTTGTGTCACTTAACCTTAGCTTATTTTTCAACATCCATACTTTGACTTCAGCAATACAATCCATAAGCCTGCGCTGGGCTGCCTCAAAATCGCCAGGCACCTTGGGATCATAGCTCACATACATTTGGGTGTCATCAGCGTACACGTGATATGGAACGTTGAATCGCCTCATGATAGCAGCGACTGGTTTGGAATATAAAGTAAAGATCGGTGGACCCGCGACAGATCCCTGAGGCACACCATATTTCAGTGGATGAACAGATGAGTATTTACCTAACACACTTACTTTACTTGTACGACCTCTAAGATAGGAATTAAACCAGTTTAAAACACAACCCCCGATACCATACTCATTTTGAAGCCTATTTACAAGAATATCATGGTCAATGGTATCGAAGGCTGCTGACAAATCTAATAAAACAAGCATAACAATTTTCCCATGATCAAGTTCACATACAATGTCATTTTTAACACGAAGCAGGGCTGTTTCAGTACTATGAGCTGTTTTATACGCCGATTGGAAGTCTTCAGTGAGGTTTTGAGATTGGAGGTGTTTATTCAGTCTTGAAACAGCAGGGTACTCAAGGATTTTGCCAAGTGTAGGGAGGTTTGAGACTGGGCGGTAATTTTTTAAAACATCTGGGTTAAGGGATGATTTTTTGATTATGGGTGTTATGACAGCCTCACGAAGAGTAGACGGGAAAAGGCCTGTTTGGAACGAGCTATTAACAAACGATGTTACAAAGGGAACCTACAAAGGGAACTTATAGAAGTATAAGTTGTGACCCATGCCCTCTATCGCCCATTCTGGATGTGTCCAAGAAATTGGATTGACCCCAATGTTATATAACTACTTACCAACGATATAACAACGAGTGTCAGCCAGAGTTTACCTCTATGTTAATGAGTTGCGCACAGAGTTATTGATTCTGTAAGATTCTGTAAATACTAAACTTAGATGGCGTCTATACATGCTATAGAAGGTTGTTTGGCTGCATTTAAACCAAGTATGTCCCTGTTAATCCCCTCATTATGTCGCAAGAGTGTTGCCATAAATGTCTCCTAAAGCACAGCGATATATGCCTCCTAGATTACAACTCAGGACAATAAATTAGCCCGAAAAATTGAAAACACAACTGTTTGCAGGCGGGCAGCAACCATTTTTTTGGCCGCCAGGGCATAAAAATAGCCTAATTAAAAATAAGTAGTTTTTCGCTGATTGTCATGAAGTCGCACACCGTCGCACATAATGTTGAACTTGAACGCCGGTACAATACTTTAAGCTACAGTTTGCGGCATAATTGTTGACCGTATGACACCGTACGGCTGAACAATAAATACATTTGTAATCGTCTTCGAAAATAAACTCTTGAGGGCAACCATGATGCTATAAAACTAAACTGGATCTCCACATCCCTATATATCGCCGACATTTAATAGGTTTAAAAAAGAACGTGGTTAAATAGTGAATACGGGAAGGATTTACTCTACATATAACAAACCGCAATGTACTGTGGATAATATTGTGGAGAACGCGAAAAGGAAATACCATTGTGCGATCGATTTTGGGTTGTGCCCGTTAGTGGACAAAAGGACCATTAACACCAAGGACATAGTTAGTTGAATTTATTCATCCACAACATTTGTTTAGCACAATCAGGGCATTGACCATATACAATTATGTCATTGTGCCCTATGTAACTTTAGTAAGGTCACGTCACGTACCAATGTTCATACACAGAGTGAACAAAGTTTGTGGAGGACAAATAAAACGAACCCGCGAAATTCAACAGACTTATGCATAACGTGTAAAGCAATAGGCGACTGGTCTCTATAATAGAATTTAAATAACAATCATGTTAAAGATCGGCAATGTGATTAGTGCTTTAATCATGGATCATTGATATCCCTTCTGTATCTACTATTCCTATGGTACATGCCATATTATCATGTAGTAAAGAAAGAATGCATGGAAAAGTACATGTACCTATAAGATTACTATCAGCGTGTTTTTACTGAAGAAAAAAAGCAGGCATATGACTGCTAACGGATTAAAATCTGTTGTCTTTTAATCCGTTAGCAGTCATATGCCTGTTTTTTTTCTTCAGTAAAAACACGCTCGCTGTGTGAGACTGTACGTCCCTTACTAAAGGTCAAATCTAAAGGTTTACCTTTTTTACTTTTTTAACGCATTATTTGGCTGGTAAACACCACATAATATTTATTTGATATCAATGGAAAGCTTGAAACACATTTTATCAGCTACAATTACTTATTCTGTAATTAAAACTACTCTCTTTGAGAAATGCCATCTGCAAGTACGAAGTTTCACGTATTTCGCATGACATCGGTGTTCCCCACCTTACTGACTGGCCTTTTAAAGGTATGCTATCCCCAAAGTATGCCAGCCGGTAGCCTTAGTCCCACTCTTCAAAGTGTTATGCATTTTATGGATGACTAAATGTCCGGCATTTTTTCATAAAAAGGCCACCAAGAAATTGTATGTTTTCCCATAGCGTTACACTCAAATTATCCGGATGTGGCAATCAACGGCAAAATTATTACCATTTCTCGACTATTGAGGGCAGTGCGTATAGGTATAGTAAAATAATAAGATCGTAATCTATGTGGACGCGTTACCACGGTATGATTACGCGGTAGTACGCGCAACGCACAATGTTGTTCAATTCTAGTGGCATTTATGAGCCAAATCTGAGCGTTTTTTTGCTGTTTTTGGAGCCAATCGTTAACCAATTTCACTGAAATAAACTTTTTACAACCTTCCCGTTATTTCCTCTATCTTTCATGCGAATTGGGCGCCACTTTGATCACAACTAACGGAGAAATAAGGATAACAAATAAACGCACACACAAACAAACACACACCGTTTCCAGATTTATAGTAGGATTAAGCTTGCATAATGGCAAGCTTAATGTATAATAATTCGATATACACGATAAACACTGTTTTCGAGCGAAAAACGGTACTCAGTTTATCAAATTGAAAAACTGTGTTTTTCGAGCGAAAAACATGGTTTCGAAAATGTCGACGTTTTTTACCGTTCTCTCAAAAATAAGAAGTATAATCACATTACAAACACATTTTGTGCAAGAGAAACACACAAATATGGCAAAAATGGCACGATAAAAATCCGTTCGTTATTAATAAATGGATATGGTTGAATAATAAAACTATCACAATTATACTCGTTGATCTAGTGGCGTGCATACGCTGGCCATATCGTTTGCAATCGGCAATCACGGGTTCGATCCCCGTGTATTCCTCGTTATTCTTTTATTTATTATTTATTTTAAACTTAATGGTGGATTAATGTAACATCGTTTTTATGTCAATTTTTATAAAATTATAAAGGCCCATGCGTTTATAGGTTTTGTTTCTATCTATTCATCTATCATTTATCTCCTGATTTATTTAACTTTCTATCTAAACATTTATATTTATTATTATTATTGCTCGATAAATAAGTGATACATGATAGCAAAACTTGTTGTAAAACCATTTTACCAGTGTGCCCAAGTTTGTGTACATTCAGAGATGTCACGTTTAGCTTGTTATAGATAATATATTTTAGTATACATTGTAGCAGCTACTTGTATACAATAAGCAAACATATTTCCAAAACAAGATATAGCCTACAACATGACAAACGAGACCGTTACTTACGTTAAATTTAATACTATCCCCACGATTACCAATTTGCCTCTTTTCATTTGCGTAACTAGGTTTTTCATATTGTGGGAGCAAGATCAAAGTGAACTGACATTATTTTGGTGACGAAATAAATGCGCGCGTAACGCGCGAAAATTTTTGACTTTACATTTATTTGTGGTATTATTGAGGTATATTTCTGCTTTAAACAAGCTTCTACCAACAAAATCCATTTTTGGACACATGCGCGTGAGCGCACGAATTTGTTTCCGTCTGTGTACTTTTGACCATCATAATTACATGATTCCTCTCGTCAAATAAACCGACAGTGCCTATCTGTTTGGGGGGGCGATCCCCCCTCCCCACCCCTCAGTAGCGAATTAGTTAATACTCGTTTTAGACGACGGCAGTGTTGTAGGATAATCAATGGCTTTTTACCGATTCGCGATAAACCTTATACGGTAGTTTATACGAACAAGCACTCCCAGTTTAAAATTTAAAAACAAATGTCAGGTATAGCAGCGATTATTTTCTACTCTTGAATCTTGTGCGTCTTGATTCTCAACACCGGTCAGATAGATTCATCTGTGACTTTGATGATCATTAATAAACTTGATTCAAGAGGTCGTATTTGTATCAATATATTCAACTTTTCTGTCCATACACTAATTAGTCAAAATGTTGGCTTCATTTTTAATGTTCAAACATGGACTTACCAATCAAGTCCATGGTTAAAATAACCAATGCCTTGCCTATGGTTAAATAGCTCAACTGCTGTTTCAATTTCCAATAATAAAAAAGAGTCTTTGGATCGCCGCATTCCGATAGGAAGAGAGATGCTGTCCAAGCTCGAGATCTTTAAAATAGATTGTGACAAACAACATATAAACTGGCATTTTCCATATTTTAAGTTTGAAGTAAGTTTATGATTATATTTAGCGCAACGTGGCCGCTTTTTTATGTTGTTTCGCCGGCGCCCGCGAACCGTATTCAAATTATTAACGATACTGACACTTGAATTGGTTATCTAGCTTCAGCGGTTTTAGGATGATAATAATTTAGTTACAACGTGGGATAAATTTTCTTTGGTCATATTATAATCCAAATTCATCCATTATACTAAAATAACGGAGATTCAAAAATGACGGCCGCTCGTGTCCACCATCGTCTGGTACTTTCAATTTTCGACTCTGCAAATGACGTTTTTCTTCTTCAATATGCATTGATATGATTATTCATTGCATATTCATGAACATCGCTGAGTTGTATTGTTCTATAACAATGAGGTTCTACCCCCTGATTGAATACTAAAAGAGAACTTTAAGTAATTAGATAAAACCACCCTATCAATTACCCCATAGACAAGAAAGTTGATGTCACCTCATTGGTTAAAAGTCCGCCTTACGATTTACATAATTCATCACCTTTCGTAATGAATATGCATATTTGATTACAAGTCCCGCCTCCAACATTTAACAAAGCTATTATAGATGGCGCCATTTAATAGGACCGTAGTGCATAGTTTCAGTGGGTATAGGATGTTATTGTACTGTTTATTAGCTTAAGTAATAAATGCTTTTTGCTGGTATTGACACAAAGACAAGATATTCCCTTACAATACTTGCATAAAGTATATTTTTGTTTTTAATTAATAAATAAAAGACAATAATAATTCTGATGTATGATATTTATTAAACTCAAATTACACATTAGTACGGTGACAATACAAGTTCGCCTACGGCTCTTGGTTTATCGATAAACTCATTTATCAAATTGAAAATCCCTGTTCGATCGAAAAATAGTGTTTATCGATAAACTCAGTTTATCGATAATCTGAGTTTATCGAAAAACACTGTGTTTCGCTCGAATTTATCTCGATAAACTCAAGTTTATCGGTCGATTATTATTATACATTAAGCTTGCCATGGCCGCCACTGGCTGAGCCATAACAACATGTTCTTTGAAGTTGGTAGAAGTAAAACCTACGTGGACATCCTGTGGTTGATTGACTTTTGACCGTGATTTAGGGCAGAAGGACACATGTGTTTCATATCATGTTTGCTCCCTAGCAATAAATATAATAGCGCTCTATAACCTAATTAATGCTGAGCTTACAGGCTGCTTTCGTGCTTTCGCGAGTGGCAATGACCATTATAAATGTTCACCTCGAATTCTGAAAATTCTCCAACACTAATGCGTATCCCTTTAACCAGTCTGCTCCAAACGGGAGCGCGTTCGGTTTGAGGGCGTGCTATTTAGTGACGCACTGCCGTCAATTGTTTACACAGCGGTGCATCAAGTGACGCACTGCCTTCAATTGTTTACACAGCGATGCATCAAGTGACGGGAGTCCGTCTTGCGCTGGGTGACGAAATAAGTTTCAATAGAGGGCGCAGGTTTGTGAACGGGACTGCGTCTCAAAAGGAACGGCCTTCCGTCACAGATTGAACCAATTCCTTTTTTTGCCGATTTTCAACCATAAAATAAGTATCTTATCCTCTGAGATAATGTTTAAAAAATCATCACTAATAATTTCAAAAGTCTTATATTTAATGTAAAAATTAACACACGTAGGCCTACCATAAAAATTCATTAAAATGGTGTAAACTCGCCTAGAAAATTCTGGTCTTATCGCGTATATAGGCTCAAAATTGTGTAATTTCGACCTGTATTGCGATATATTGCATTCAAAGGTGAGATAAAATCATCGAACTAATTGTCGCGAGAATTCTGGTACCTAGGCTGCCCTAAAGGTGGTAAGATGTTAATTTGTATGCTAATATTTATGGTCGAAAAGCGAAAATGCAATGATTGCACAAATTGCTGACAAGCAATATGTACACTGTGCCGCACTTCTCCTTAGCTCTGCTCTGATTTTGGTCAGCCCACCGATGTCTAAACTTACAATTGTTTTGTTGGTAAATAAAACTGAAACTGTTTGAATGTCATGGTTATGTTTCGACAATGATAAACATCAATGCCTCTTTATTTATTATTAGACGTACAGAAGAGATTGACCCGTATTTATGAGAACAAATACAGCGACAGAGATCTTCGACGAGCAGACGCGGCTATATGGGAGCAAATGGATCTGCTCAGCATGGTCAGTATACTTCTTTTTTCAAATTGTCTTGACAATTTGGTGGGGTTTTTTTTCCAAAATTACAAAATGTAAAGAATTCCTGATGGAGTATAATGTTGCACCTCCTCAATTTATTCTTCCTCTTAAAATACTCACATAGATGCTCTAGGTAGTCATTATGATATCATACTCTATTGTTCTTATACTAGTGGAACAATAATGTCCCTATCGTGGGTCATCACATTTTAAGTAGAGGTCTGGGTAGGGAATATTTTTCATCTGTAACAAAATTGTACCAATATTGACATGAAACTTTAAATCTTTAAATCTTGTGTTGTTAGAGTTATGTACTTCTAATACAGCTAAACTAAGAGATTCATACAGTGTACGAAGTTTCCGTGTCTTAAAGGCATATCATGCGATATCTTCCTCTATCCTTGATTTATACTCTGAAAGTAGATTTTCTTGCAGATTTGCCTTTTTTATCATAAATCGTGAGAATCTTGTAAGTTATAGAGCGATACGATTCCTAATTACGTCAAAATCACGGTTTGAAGAGGTTTACATAAACTGTCGGGGACTGCGTCCGACAGTTTATTTTCCGAGTGTTTTTTTATTCGTAAATAAACTGCGCCAATAAAGTATCTAAACACTTACAAATGGTCAGATTTATCGGAACCTGAAATAGTATGCAAAAGAATTATTAACTAGATCTTGCTCTGGTCTAAGACCAGGCTACCTTGATTTTGTATGAGAAAATGATCCCTTGTGACCTCTTCTTGACCTTTGACCTGGTTATTATGATTGACTTATTTTCTTGGCTTATCAATCTAAGCAAGATGCAATAAACCCGGTCCAAATCGGAGCATGTCTTAATTTTTACCCCTGTAAAGTTCAATGACCCCTAGTGACCCCGTATGATATGTCACTTTTAGCATCGACCCAAGGAATATTTTGACCAATTATTAAGGTCATAAGTCATTTCCTCTGAGACAAGATGCATTTTAAGTGATCGAATTGAAAATTTACATTTTGACCCCTAAGGACCCCAAATCATTTTTCATTTTAAAAACCTAACTATTATATATGCGTACGATCATAAGGAATATGTTGACCGATTCTGACGATCCTAGGTCATTTCACTAAATTGAAAGAGCGTTTTAAGTGAAAATCACTTTTGACCCCGTGTGACCCCTGTGTGACCTTTGACCCCAAACTGTGAACACCCTATATGAAGGTTAGGTGGGGGGGTTCTACTGACTAAGTCTGGTGATTATAGCATGTAAACTGTAGGAAGAGAAGCATTTTAAGTAATAGAAGTGAAAATTAACATTTTGACCCCTAGTGACCCCTTTTTGACCTTTGACCTGGTCAATATGATTGACTTATTTTCTTGGCTCATCAAACCAAACAAGATGCAACAAAGCCGGTCCAAATCGGAGCATGTCTTAACTTTTACCCCTGTAAAGTTCAATGAACCCTAGTGACCCCGTATGACATGTCATTTTTAACACCCTATATGTGCATGGACCCAAGGAAACTTTTGACCAATTGTGAAGGTCATGAGTCATTTCCTCTGAGACAAGATGCATTTTAAGTGATCGAATTGAAATTTTACATTTTGACCCCTAGTGACCCCAAATGATTTTTAATTAAAAAAACCGAACTATTATATATGTGTACGGTCATAAGGAATATGTGGACCAATTTTGACGATTCCAGGTCATTTCACTAAATTGCAAATGCGTTTTAAGTGAAAATCACCTTTTGACCCCTAGTGACCCCTGTGTGACCTTTGACCCCAAACTGTGAACACCCTATATGAAGGTTAGGTGGGGGGGTGGGGGGGGGGGTGGGGGGGGGGGGGTGGGGGGGGGGGGGGTTCTACTGACCAAGTCTGGTGATTGTAGCATGTAAGATGTAGGAGGAGATGCATGTTATAGGTGGGTTTGAGGAAAGAAACAACTAGATCTTGCTCTGGTCTAAGACCAGACTACCTTGATTTTTTTATGAGAAAATGAACCCTAGTGACCTCTTCTTGACCTTTGACCTGGTTATTATGATTTACTTTCTTCTTGGCTTATCAATGCGCACAAGAAGAAACAAGTCCGGTTAAAATCGGAGAATGTCTTCAATTTTAACCCTGTATAGGTCAATGACCCCTAGTGACCCCATTTGACATGTCACTTTTAGTACAGGAGCAACCTATAATATGAACATTGATAAGAGGAATCATTTGGCCAATTCTGACAATCATCAGTCTTTTCCTCTCGGACAAGTAGCATTTTGAGTGAATGGAGTGAAAATTAACTTGTTGACCCCTAGTGACCCCAAACATTTTTCGATTTTTAAAACCGGAGTTCTATTTATGGGGATGGTAATCGTGAATATGTTGACCGAGTCTGAAGTTCCTGTGTCGTTTCATTAAAATGCAAGAGCGTTTTAAATGAAAATCACATTTTGACCCCTATTGATCCCTTTTTGACCTTTGACCTGATTAAAATGATTGACTTATTTTCTTGGCTCATCAATTCAAACAAGATGCAACAAACCCGGTCCAAATCGGAGCATGTCTTAACTTTTACCCCTGTAAAGTTCAATGACCCCTATTGACCCCTTCTTGGCCTTCGACCTGGTCAATATGTTTGACTTATTTTCTTATCTTATCAAACCAAACAAGATGCAACAAACTCGGTCCAAATCGGATCATGTGTTAACTTTTACCCCTGTAAAGTTCAATGACCCCTATTGACCCCTTTTTGACCTTTGACCTGGTCAATATGATTGACTTATTTTCTTGGTTCATCAATTCAAACAAGATGCATTAAACCCGGTCCAAATCGGAGCATGTCTTAAATGAAAATCACATTTTGACCTCTATTGATCCCTTTTTGACCTTTGACCTGATTAAAATGATTGACTTATTTTCTTGGCTCATCAATTCAAACAAGATGCAACAAACCCGGTCCAAATCGGAGCATGTCTTAACTTTTACCCCTGTAAAGTTCAATGACCCCTATTGACCCCTTCTTGGCCTTCGACCTGGTCAATATGTTTGACTTATTTTCTTATCTTATCAAACCAAACAAGATGCAACAAACTCGGTCCAAATCGGATCATGTGTTAACTTTTACCTCTGTAAAGTTCAATGACCCCTAGTGACCCCTTCTTGACCTTTGACCTGGTCTATATGATTAACTTATTTTCTCGGCTCATCAATCCAAACAAGATGCAATAAACCCGGTTCTAATCGTTACCCTTGTAAAGTTCAATGACCCTTAGTGACCCCTTCTTGACCTTTGACCTGGTCAATATTATTGACTTATTTTCATGGCCCATCAATCCAAACAAGATGCAACAAACCCAGTTCAAATCGGAGCATGTCTTAACTTTTACCCCTGTAAAGTTCAATGACCCCTAGTATCCCCGTATGACATGTCACTTTTAATCGCTGAAGACCCTATATGAGCATGGACCAAAGGAATCTTTTGACTAATTATGCAGGTCATGAGTCATTTTCTCTGAGACAAGATGCATTTTAAGTGATTGAATTGAAAATTTACATTTTGACCCCTAGTGACCCCAAATAATTTTTCATTTTAAAAACCTAACTATTGTATATGTGTACGGTCATAAGGAATATGTGGACCAATTTTGATGATCCTAGGTCATTTCACTAAATTGGAAATGCGTTATAAGTGGAAATCACCTTTTGACCCCTAGTGACCCCTGTGTGACCTTTGACCCCAAACTGCGAATACCCTATATATATGAAGGTTAGGTAGGGGGTTCTACTGACCAAGTCTGGTGATTGTAGCATGTAAGATGTAGAAGGAGATGCATTTTGTAGGTGGGTTTGAGGAAAGAAAGAAAAACTAGACATGACCTGTGATCGGAGATCACGAATATTAGTCGGGTGTGTTACATGTTAACCCCTTCGAGTGGTAAATGGAGTAAATAAATACAGTTGAACCCCTAGTGACCTTTTCTTGACCTCTGACCCAAAATTTGTAATTTACTTTTTTGCTTGGCTGATCAATGCGCACAAGAAAAAGGTAGTCCCGTCAAAATCGGAGCATGTTTTAAGATTTTCACCTGTAAAGTTCAATGACCTCTAGTGACCCCGTGTGACATGTCACTTTTAGTGGAGAAGGACCCTATATGAACATGGATGAGAGGAACCTTTTGACTAATTCTGACAATCATAGGTCATTTCCTCTCGGACAAGTAGCATTTTGAGTGAATGGAGTGAAAATTTACATTTTGACCCCTAGTGACCCCAAATATTTTTTGATTTTAAAAACCGAACTATTGTACATGCGTACGGTCAAAAGGAATATGTTGACCAATTCTGACGATCCTAGGTCATTTCACTAAATTGCAAATGCGTTTTTAGTGAAAATCACGTTTTGACCCCTAGTGACCTTTTCTTGACCACTGACCCAAAACTTGTAATTGACTTTTTTGCTTGGCTGATCAATGCGCACAAGTAAAAAGTAGTCCCGTTAAAATCGGAGCATGTCTTAAGATTTTCACCTGTATAGTTCAATGACCTCTAGTGACCTCGTGTGACATGTCACTTTTAGTGGAGAAGGACCCTATATGGACATGGATAAGAGAAATCTTTTGACTAATTCTGACAATCATAGGTCAAAATCTCTTGGACAAGTAGTATTTTGAGTGCGAGGAGTGAAAATGTACATTTTGACCCCTAGTGACCTTTTCTTGACCTTTGATCTTAATAGTATGATTGACTTTTGTTCTTGTCTCATCAATGCCCACAAAATAAAAGAAACCCGGTCAAAATCGGAGCATGCGTTATATTTTTCCTCTGTAAAGTTCAATGACCCCTAGTGACCCTGTTTGACATGTCACTTTTAGTGTGGAAGGACCCTATATGAACATTGATCCAAGGAATCTTTTGACCAATTCTGAGTATCATCAGTCATTTTCCGTCGGACAAGTAGGGTTTTGAGTGAATGGAGTAAAATTTACATTTTGACCCCTAGTGACCCCAAATGATTTTTAATTTTAAAAACCGTTCTTTTGTACATGCGTACGGTCAAAAGGAATATGTGGACCAATTTTGACGATCCTAGGTCATTTCACTAAATTGGAAATGCGTTTTAAGTGAAAATCACGTTTTGACCCCTAGTGACCCCTGTGTGACCTTTGACCCCTTATGCTTTACAACCTGAGTAGTGGTGCACATAAGGGTTCTTATGACCAAATATGGTCAAAATCGGGTCAATGGTTACGGAGCTATAGGTCCCATGACAGGAGAAAGAAGAAGAAGAAGAAGAACTAGAGATAATTGTGATCTTAGATCACGGATATTAGTCGAGGGCTTTGACCTTTGACCTTGCTATATGTTGTCAAAGGGCAATAACCTTAAGTTGTACTATATGTGATAATTGTTTTTATAAATTTCAGCCCTGAAGTAGTTAAAAAAATACATTTTGAACCCTAATGACCTTTTTTTGACCTTTGACCCCAAACTTATTATTGACTTTTTTTCTTGGCTTATCAATGCGCACAAGAAAAAAGTAGTCCGGTCAAAATCAGAGCATGTCTTCAGTTTTACACCTGTATAGTTCAATGACCCCTAGTGACCCCGTTTGACATGTCACTTTTATTGGAGAAGCACCCTATTTGAACATGGATAAGAGGAATCTTTTGACAAATTCTGACAATCATCGGTCATTTCGTCTCGGACAAGTAGTATTTTGAGTGCGCGGAGTGAAAATGTACATTTTGACCCCTAGGGACCTTTTCTTGACCTTTGACCTTAATGGTATGATTGACTTTTGTTCTTGTCTCATCAATGCCCACATAATAAAAGAAACCCGGTCAAAATCAGAGCATGCCTTATATTTTTCCCCTGTAAAGTTCAATGACCCCTAGTGACCCCGTTTGACATTTCATTTTTAGTGGAGAAGCACCCTATATGTACATGGATCCAAGGAATCTTTTGACTAATTCTGAGTATCATCAGTCATTTTCCCTCGGACAAGTAGGGTTTTGAGTGAATGGAGTAAAATTTACATTTTGACCCCTAGTAACCCCAAACATTTTTCGATTTAAAAAACCGAACTATTATACATGCGTACGGTCAAAAGGAATATGTTGGCCAATTCTCAAGATCCTAGGTCATTTCAATAAATTGCAAATGCGTTTTAAGTGAAAATCACGTTTTGACCCCTAGTTACCCTTGTGTGACCTTTGACCCCTTATACTTTACAACCTGAGTAGTGGTGCACATAAGGGTACTTATGACCAAATATGGTCAAAATCGGGTCAATGGTTACGGAGCTATAGGCCTTATGACAGGAGAAAGAAAGAATGAAAGAAGAACTAGAGATAATTGTGATCTTAGATCACGGATATTAGTCGAGGGCTTTGACCTTTGACCTTGCTATATGTTGTCAAAGGGCAATAACCTTAAGTTGTACTATATTTGATAATTGTTTTTATAAATTTCAGCCCTGAAGTAGTTAAAAAAATACATTTTGAACCCTAATGACCTTTTCTTGACCTTTGACCCCAAACTTATAATTCACTTTTTTCTTGGCTTATCAATGCGCACAAGAATAAAGTAGTCCGGTCAAAATCAGAGCATGTCTTCAGTTTTACACCTGTATAGTTCAATGACCCCTAGTGACCCCGTTTGACATGTCACTTTTAATGGAGAAGCACCCTATATGAACATGGATAAGAGGAATCTTTTGACAAATTCTGACAATCATCGGTCATTTCGTCTCGGACAAGTAGTATTTTGAGTGCGCGGAGTGAAAATGTACATTTTGACCCCTAGGGACCTTTTCTTGACCTTTGACCTTAACGGTATGATTGACTTTTGTTCTTGTCTCATCAATGCCCACAAAATAAAAGAAATTTGGTCAAAATCGGAGCATGCCTTATATTTCCCCCCTGTAAAGTTCAATAACCCCTAGTGACCCCGTTTGACATTTCACTTTTAGTGGAGAAGCACCCTATATGAACATGGATCCAAGAAATCTTTTGACCAATTCTGAGTATCATCAGTCATTTTCCCTCGGACAAGTAGGGTTTTGAGTAAATGGAGTAAAATTTATATTTTGACCCCTAGTAACCCCAAATATTTTTCGATTTAAAAAACCGAACTATTATATATGCGTACGGTCAAAAGGAATATGTTGGCCAATTCTCAAGATCCTAGGTCATTTCAATAAATTGCAAATGCGTTTTAAGTGAAAATCACGTTTTGACCCCTAGTTACCCTTGTGTTACCTTTGACCCCTTATGCTTTACAACCTGAGTAGTGGTGCACATAAGGGTACTTATGACCAAATATGGTTAAAATCGGCTCAATGGTTACGGAGCTATAGGTCCCATGGCGGAAGAAGAAGAAAGAAGAAGAAGAAGAAAGAAACAGGACGAATACAGTATATTAGTCGTTTCTCGACTAATATAAGAAGAAACAGCTAGAATACAGTATATTAGTCGTTTCTCGACTAATATAAGAAGAAGAAGAACTAGACATGACCTGTGATCGGAGATCACGAATATTAGTCGGGTGTGTTACATGTTAACCCCTTCGAGTGGTAAATGGAGTAAATAAATACAGTTGAACCCCTAGTGACCTTTTCTTGACCTCTGACCCAAAACTTGTAATTGACTTTTTTGCTTGGCTGATCAATGCGCACAAGAAAAAAGTAGTCCTGTTAAAATCGGAGCATGTCTTAAGATTTTCACCTGTATAGTTCAATGACCTCTAGTGACCTCGTGTGACATGTCACTTTTAGT
Source organism: Ophiura sarsii (assembly GCA_035610835.1). Lineage (NCBI taxonomy): Eukaryota > Metazoa > Echinodermata > Ophiuroidea > Amphilepidida > Ophiuridae > Ophiura > Ophiura sarsii. The sequence continues at coordinate 60,283,606 of CM069449.1, forward strand.
GGAGAAGGACCCTATATGGACATGGATAAGAGAAATCTTTTGACTCATTCTGACAATCATAGGTCATTATCTCTTGGACAAGTAGTATTTTGAGTGCGAGGAGTGAAAATGTACATTTTGACCCCTAGTGACCTTTTCTTGACCTTTGATATTAACAATATGATTGACTTTTGTTCTTGTCTCATCAATGCCCACAAAATAAAAGAAATCCGGTCAAAATCGGAGCATGCGTTATATTTTCCCACTGTAAAGTTCAATGACCCCTAGTGACCCCGTTTGACATGTCACTTTTAGTGTGGAAGGACCCTATATGAACATTGATCCAAGGAATCTTTTGACTAATTCTGAGTATCATCAGTCATTTTCCCTCGGACAAGTAGGGTTTTGAGTGAATGGAGTAAAATTTACATTTTGACCCCTAGTGACCCCAAATTATTTTTAATTTTAAAAACCGTTCTTTTGTACATGCGTACGGTCAAAAGGAATATGTGGACCAATTTTGACGATCCTAGGTCATTTCACTAAATTGCAAATGCGTTTTAAGTGAAAATCACGTTTTGACCCCTAGTGACCCCTGTGTGACCTTTGACCCCTTATGCTTTACAACCTGAGTAGTGGTGCATATAAGGGTACTTATGACCAAATATGGTCAAAATCGGCTCAATGGTTGCGGTGCTATAGGTCCCATGACGGAAGAAAGAAGATTTCTTGTTTTTGTCGTACAAATACAAAAACATACTAGAGATAATTGTGATCTTAGATCACGGATATTAGTCGAGGGCTTTGACCTTTGACCTTGCTATATGTTGTCAAAGGGCAATAACCTTAAGTTGTACTATATTTGATAATTGTTTTTATAAATTTCAGCCCTGAAGTAGTTAAAAAAATACATTTTGAACCCTAATGACCTTTTTTTGACCTTTGACCCCAAACTTATAATTGACTTTTTTTCTTGGCTTATCAATGCGCACAAGAATAAAGTAGTCCGGTCAAAATCAGAGCATGTCTTCAGTTTTACACCTGTATAGTTCAATGACCCCTAGTGACCCCGTTTGATATGTCACTTTTAATGGAGAAGCACCCTATATGAACATGGATCCAAGGAATCTTTTGACAAATTCTGACAATCATCGGTCATTTCGTCTCGGACAAGTAGTATTTTGAGTGCGCGGAGTAAAAATGTACATCTTGACACCTAGGGACCTTTTCTTGACCTTTGACCTTAACGGTATGATTGACTTTTGTTCTTGTCTCATCAATGCCCACAAAATAAAAGAAACTCGGTCAAAATCGGAGCATGCCTTATATTTTCTCCCTGTAAAGTTCAATGACCCCTAGTGACCCCGTTTGACATTTCACTTTTAGTGGAGAAGCACCCTATATGAACATGGATCCAAGGAATCTTTTGACCAATTCTGAGTATCATCAGTCATTTTCCCTCGGACAAGTAGGGTTTTGAGTAAATGGAGTAAAATTTACATTTTGACCCCTAGTAACCCCAAACATTTTTCGATTTAAAAAACCGAACTATTATATATGCGTACGGTCAAAAGGAATATGTTGGCCAATTCTCAAGATCCTAGGTCATTTCAATAAATTGCAAATGCGTTTAAAGTGAAAACCACGTTTTGACCCCTAGTTACCCTTGTGTGACCTTTGACCCCTTATGCTTTACAACCTGAGTAGTGGTGCACATAAGGGTACTTATGACCAAATATGGTTAAAATCGGCTCAATGGTTACGGAGCTATAGGTCCCATGGCGGAAGAAGAAGAAAGAAGAAGAAGAAGAAAGAAACAGGACGAATACAGTATATTAGTCGTTTCTCGACTAATATAACTAGAGATAATTGTGATCTTAGATCACGGATATTAGTCGAGGGCTTTGACCTTTGACCTTGCTATATGTTGTCAAAGGGCAATAACCTTAAGTTGTACTATATTTGATAATTGTTTTTATAAATTTCAGCCCTGAAGTAGTTAAAAAATACATTTTGAACCCTAATGACCTTTTCTTGACCTTTGACCCCAAACTTATAATTAACTTTTTTTCTTGGCTTATCAATGCGCACAAGAATAAAGTAGTCCGGTCAAAATCAGAGCATGTCTTCAGTTTTACACCTGTATAGTTCAATGACCCCTAGTGACCCCGTTTGACATGTCACTTTTAATGGAGAAGCACCCTATATGTACATGGATAAGAGGAATCTTTTGACAAATTCTGACAATCATCGGTCATTTCGTCTCGGACAAGTAGTATTTTGAGTGCGCGGAGTAAAAATGTACATTTTGACCCCTAGGGACCTTTTCTTGACCTTTGACCTTAACGATATAATTGACTTTTGTTCTTGTCTCATCAATGCCCACAAAATAAAAGAAACTCGGTCAAAATCGGAGCATGCCTTATATTTTCCCCCTGTAAAGTTCAATGACCCCTAGTGACCCCGTTTGACATTTCACTTTTAGTGGAGAAGCACCCTATATGAACATGTATCCAAGGAATCTTTTGACTAATTATGAGTATCATCAGTCATTTTCCCTCGGACAAGTAGGGTTTTGAGTAAATGGAGTAAAATTTACATTTTGACCCCTAGTAACCCCAAACATTTTGCGATTTAAAAAACCGAACTATTATATATGCGTACGGTCAAAAGGAATATGTTGGCCAATTCTCAAGATCCTAGGTCATTTCAATAAATTGCAAATGCGTTTTAAGTGAAAATCACGTTTTGACCCCTAGTTACCCTTGTGTGACCTTTGACCCCTTATGCTTTACAACCTGAGTAGTGGTGCACATAAGGGTACTTATGACCACATATGGTCAAAATCGGCTCAATGGTTACGGAGCTATAGGTCCCATGGCGGAAGAAGAAGAAACTAGACATGACCTGTGATCGGAGATCACGAATATTAGTCGGGTGTGTTACATGTTAACCCCTTCGAGTGGTAAATGGAGTAAATAAATACAGTTGAACCCCTAGTGACCTTTTCTTGACCTCTGACCCAAAACTTGTAATTGACTTTTTTGCTTGGCTGATCAATGCGCACAAGAAAAAGGTAGTCCCGTCAAAATCGGAGCATGTTTTAAGATTTTCACTTGTAAAGTTCAATGACCTCTAGTGACCTTGTGTGACATGTCACTTTTAGTGGAGAAGGACCCTATATGAACATGGATGAGAGGAACCTTTTGACTAATTCTGACAATCATAGGTCATTTCCTCTCGGACAAGTAGCATTTTGAGTGAATGGAGTGAAAATTTACATTTTGACCCCTAGTGACCCCAAATATTTTTTGATTTTAAAAACCGAACTATTGTACATGCGTACGGTCAAAAGGAATATGTTGACCAATTCTGACGATCCTAGGTCATTTCACTAAATTGCAAATGCGTTTTTAGTGAAAATCACGTTTTGACCCCTAGTGACCTTTTCTTGACCTCTGACCCAAAACTTGTAATTGACTTTTTTGCTTGGCTGATCAATGCGCACAAGAAAAAAGTAGTCTTGTTAAAATCGGAGCATGTCTTAAGATTTTCACCTGTATAGTTCAATGACCTCTAGTGACCTCGTGTAACATGTCACTTTTAGTGGAGAAGGACCCTATATGGACATGGATAAGAGGAATCTTTTGACTAATTCTGACAATCATAGGTCATTATCTCTTGGACAAGTAGTATTTTGAGTGCGAGGAGTAAAAATGTACATTTTGACCCCTAGTGACCTTTTATTGACCTTTGATCTTAACGGTATGATTGACTTTTGTTCTTGTCTTATCAATGCCCACAAAATAAAAGAAACCCGGTCAAAATCGAAGCATGCCTTATATTTTTCCCCTGTAAAGTTCAATGACCCCTAGTGACCCTGTTTGACATGTCACTTTTAGTGTGGAAGGACCCTATATGAACATTGATCGAAGGAATCTTTTGACCAATTCTGAGTATCATCAGTCATTTTCCCTCGGACAAGTAGGGTTTTGAGTGAATGGAGTAAAATTTACATTTTGACCCCTAGTGACCCCAAATGATTTTTAATTTTAAAAACCGTTCTTTTGTACATGCGTACAAACAAAAGGAACATGTTGACCAATTCTGAAGATCCTAGGTCATTTCACTAAATTGCAAATGCGTTTTAAGTGAAAATCACGTTTTGACCCCTAGTGACCCCTGTGTGACCTTTGACCCCTTATGCTTTTCAACCTGAGTAGTGGTGCACACAAGGGTTCTTATGACCAAATATGGTTAAAATCGGGTCAATGGTTACGGAGCTATAGGTCCCATGACAGAAGAAGAAAGATTTCTTGTTTTTGTCAACCAAATACAAAAACATACTAGAGATAATTGTGATCTTAGATCACGGATATTAGTCGAGGGCTTTGACCTTTGACCTTGCTATATGTTGTCAAAGGGCAATAACCTTAAGTTGTACTATATTTGATAATTGTTTTTATAAATTTCAGCCCTGAAGTAGTTAAAAAAATACATTTTGAACCCTAATGACCTTTTCTTGACCTTTGACCCCAAACTTATTATTGACTTTTTTTCTTGGCTTATCAATGCGCACAAGATAAAAGTAGTCCAGTCAAAATCAGAGCATGTCTTCAGTTTTACACCTGTATAGTTCAATGACCCCTAGTGACCCCGTTTGACACGTCGTCACTTTTAATGGAGAAGCACCCTATATGAACATGGATAAGAGGATTCTTTTGACAAATTCTGACAATCATCGGTCATTTCGTCTCGGACAAGTAGTATTTTGAGTGCGCGGAGTGAAAATGTACATTTTGACCCCTAGGGACCTTTTCTTGACCTTTGACCTTAACGGTATAATTGACTTTTGTTCTTGTCTCATCAATGCCCACTTAATAAAAGAACCCCGGTCAAAATCGGAGCATGCCTTATATTTTCCATCTGTAAAGTTCAATGACCCCTAGTGACCCCGTTTGACATTTCACTTTTAGTGGAGAAGCACCCTATATGTACATGGATCCAAGGAATCTTTTGACCAATTCTGAGTATCATCAGTCGTTTTCCCTCGGACAAGTAGGGTTTTGAGTGAATGGAGTAAAATTTACATTTTGACCCCTAGTAACCCCAAACATTTTTCGATTTAAAAAACCGAACTATTATATATGCGTACGGTCAAAAGGAATATGTTGGCCAATTCTCAAGATCCTAGGTCATTTCAATAAATTGCAAATGCGTTTTAAGTGAAAATCACGTTTTGACCCCTAGTTACCCTTGTGTGACCTTTGACCCCTTATGCTTTACAACCTGAGTAGTGGTGCACATAAGGGTACTTATGACCAAATATGGTCAAAATCGGCTCAATGGTTACGGAGCTATAGGTCCCATGACGGAAGAAAGAAGAACTAGACATGACCTGTGATCGGAGATCACGAATATTAGTCGGGTGTGTTACATGTTAACCCCTTCGAGTGGTAAATGGAGTAAATAAATACAGTTGAACCCCTAGTGACCTTTTCTTGACCTCTGACCCAAAACTTGTCATTGACTTTTTTGCTTGGCTGATCAATGCGCACAAGAAAAAAGTAGTCCCGTCAAAATCGGAGCATGTCTTAAGATTTTCACTTGTATAGTTCAATGACCTCTAGTGACCTCGTGTGACATGTCACTTTTAGTGGAGAAGGACCCTATATGGACATGGATAAGAGGAATCTTTTGACCAATTCTGACAATCATAGGTCATTATCTCTTGGACAAGTAGTATTTTGAGTGCGAGGAGTGAAAATGTACATTTTGACCCCTATTGACCTTTTTTTGACCTCTGACCTAAAACTTGTAATTGACTTTTTTGCTTGGCTGATTAATGCGCACAATAAAAAAGTAGTCCCGTCAAAATCGGAGCATGTCTTAAGATTTTCACCTGTATAGTTCAATGACCTCTAGTGACCCCGTGTGACATGTCACTTTTAGTGGAGAAGGACCCTATATGAACATGGATGAGAGGAATCTTTTGACTAATTCTGACAATCATAGGTCATTTCCTCTCGGACAAGTAGCATTTTGAGTGAATGACGAAAAATTTACATTTTGACCCCTAGTGACCCCAAATATTTTTTGATTTTAAAAACCGAACTATTGTACATGCGTACGGTCAAAAGGAACATGTTGACCAATTCTGAAGATCCTAGGTCATTTCACTTAATTGCAAATGCGTTTTAAGTGAAAATCACGTTTTGGCCCCTAGTGACCCCTGTGTGACCTTTGACCCCTTATGCTTTACAACCTGAGTAGTGGTGCACATAAGGGTTCTTATGACCAAATATGGTCAAAATCGGGTCAATGGTTACGGAGCTATAGGTCCCATGACAGAAGAAGAAAGAACTAGACATAAGCTGCGATCGGAGATCGCGGATATTAGTCTAGCGGATTTGGTAGTTAGAGAGCGGGGATGTGCGTATTTGTTGGAACCAATCAGCGTTCAGTTTTGATTTTAAAAACCGAACTATTGTATATGCGTACGGTCAACAGGAATATGTTGGCCAATTCTGACGATCCTATGGTAATTTCACTAAATTGCAACGGCGTTTTAAGTGAAAATCACTTTTTGACCCCTAGTGACCTTTTCTTGACCTTTGACCCCAAACTTATGATTGACTTTTTTTCTTGGCTTATCAATGCGCGCAAGAAAAAAGTAGTTCCGTCAAAATCGGAGCATGTCTTAAGATTTTCACTTGTATAGTTCAATGACCTCTAGTGACCCCGTGTGACATGTCACTTTTAGTGGAGAAGGACCCTATATGAACATGGATGAGAGGAATCTTTTGACTAATTCTGACAATCATAGGTCATTTCCTCTCGGACAAGTAGCATTTTGAGTGAATGGAGAAAAATTTACATTTTGACCCCTAGTGACCCCAAATATTTTTTGATTTTAAAAACCGAACTATTGTACATGCGTACGGTCAAAAGGAATATGTTGACCAATTTTGACGATCATAGGTCATTTTACTAAATTGCAAATGCGTTATTAGTGAAAATCACGTTTTGACCCCTAGTGACCTTTTCTTGACCTCTGACCCAAAACTTGTAATTGACTTTTTTGCTTGGCTGATTAATGCGCACAAGAAAAAAGTAGTCCTGTTAAAATCGGAGCATGTCTTAAGATTTTCACCTGTATAGTTCAATGACCTCTAGTGACCTCGTGTGACATGTCACTTTTAGTGGAGAAGGACCCTATATGGACATGGATAAGAGGAATCTTTTGACCAATTCTGACAATCATAGGTTATTATCTCTCGGACAAGTAGTATTTTGAGTGCGAGGAGTGAAAATGTACATTTTGACCCCTAGTGACCTTTTCTTGACCTTTGATCTTAACAATATTTTGACTTTTGTTCTTGTCTCATCAATGCCCACAAAATAAAAGAAACCCGGTCAAAATCGGAGCATGCCTTATATTTTCCCTCTGTAAAGTTCAATGACCTCTAGTGACCCCGTTTGACATGTCACTTTTAGTGTGGAAGGACCCTATATGAACATTGATCCAAGAAATCTTTTGACCAATTCTGAGTATCATCAGTCATTTTCCCTCGGACAAGTAGGGTTTTGAGTGAATGGAGTAAAATTTACATTTTGACCCCTAGTGACCCCAAATATTTGTTGATTAAAAAAACCGTTCTTTTGTACATGCGTACGGTCAAAAGGAATATGTTGACCAATTCTGACGATCATAGGTCATTTCACTAAATTGCAAATGCGTTTTTAGTAAAAATCACGTTTTGACCCCTAGTGACCCCTGTGTGACCTTTGACCCCTTATGCTTTTCAACCTGAGTAGTGGTGCACATAAGGGTTCTTATGATTAAATATGGTCAAAATCGGGTCAATGGTTACGGAGCTATAGGTCCCATGACGGAAGAAAGAAAGAAACAGGACGAATACAGTATATTAGGCGATTCTCGACTAATATAAGAAAGAAGAAGAAAGAAGAAACAGGACGAAAACAGTATATTAGTCGTTTCTCGACTAATATAAGAAAGAAGAAGAAGAAAGAAGAAGAAAGAAGAAGAAAGAAACAGGACGAATACAGTATATTAGTCGTTTCTCGACTAATATAAGAACTAGACATAAGCTGCGATCGGAGATCGCGGATATTAGTCTGGCGTATTACATTTTGCCCCTTGACCCCAAGTTCACGATCAGATGAATCTTTTGACCTATTCTGACAATCATCAGTCATTTTCACTCGGACAAGTAGCATATCAGAGCATGTCTTTACTACACCTGCATAGTTCAATGACCCCTCTCTGTGTGAAATGGCACTTTTAGTGGAGAAGCATGCAACCTATATGAACATTGATACGAGGTATCTTTTGACCAATTTTAGGTGAAAATCACGTTTTGACCCCTAGTGACCCTTGTGTGACCTTTGACCCCTTATGCTTTACAACCTGAGTAGTGGTGCACATAAGGGTTCTTATGATATAATATGGTCAAAATCGGGGCAATGGTTACGGAGCTATAGGTCCCATGGCTGAAGAAAGAGATATGAACTGTGATCATAGATCACGAATTTAGTCTCAACACGTTTTTGTCCTCTGGGGCGTGCCATAGTTTGGCACGTTTTCATGATGAGAAAAGATTATATGTGCATCCCTTTTTTCTCAAATAATTTGTTAATCCTTTATATGATTTGTTGATTCTGTCACTACTTATGTTTTTTGTAGTACTGAGTCCGAAGATGTTTGAATGGAAATCTAACTCCATTTCCGCTTTGTGATATTAATTTTTTTGCATTGATTCATACTTTCTATTACAAATTTGTTGATGGAATGCCGTATATGACATTATACGGATATCAACACGACATGCCAGTACTGGACACGACAATCATTCTAGATTTAGGGACATTTACATTTTGACCCCTAGTGACCTTTTTTTGACCTCTGACCCAAAACTTGTAATTGACTTTTTTGCTTGGCTGATCAATGCGCACAAGAAAAAAGTAGTCCCGTCAAAATCGGAGCATGTCTTAAGATTTTCACCTGTATAGTTCAATGACCTCTAGTGACCCCGTGTGACATGTCACTTTTAGTGCAGGAGCAACCTATATGAACATGGTCAAGGGAAATCTTTTGACCAATTCTGACAATCATCAGTCATTTTCCCTTGGACAAGTAGCATTTTGAGTGAATGGAGTGAACATTTACATTTTGACCCCTAGTGACCTTTTTTTGACCTTTGACCCAAAACTTATGATTGACTTTTTTTCTTAGCTGATCAATGCGCACAAGAAAAAAGTAGTCCTGTCAAAGTCGGAGCATGTCTTAAGATTTTCACCTGTATAGTTCAATGACCTCTAGTGACCCCGTGTGACATGTCACTTTTAGTGCAGGAGCAACCTATATGAGCATGGTCAAGGGGAATCTTTTGACCAATTCTGACAATCATCAGTCATTTTCCCTCGGACAAGTAGGGTTTGGAGTGAATGGAGTAAAATTTACATTTTGACCCCTAGTGACCCCAAATATTTTTTGATTTTAAAAACCAAACTATTGTACATGCGTACGGTCAAAAGGAATATGTTGACCAATTCTGACGATCATAGGTCATTTCACTAAATTGCAAATGCGTTTTAAGTGAAAATCACGTTTTGACCCCTAGTGACCCCTGTGTGACCTTTGACCCCTTATGCTTTGAAACCTGAGTAGTGGTGCACACAAGTGTACTTGTGACCAAGTTTGATCAAAATCGGCCCAACGGTTACGGCGCAGGAGGTCAGAGGTCAGAAGGCCAAGAAGAAGAAGAACTAGACATGACCTGTGATCGGAGATCACGAATATTAGTCGGGTGTGTTACATGTTAACCCCTTCGAGTGGTAAATGGAGTAAATAAATACAGTTGAACCCCTAGTGACCTTTTCTTGACCTCTGACCCAAAACTTGTAATTGACTTTTTTGCTTGGCTGATCAATGCGCACGAGAAAAAGGTAGTCCCGTCATAATCGGAGCATGTTTTAAGATTTTCACCTGTAAAGTTCAATGACCTCTAGTGACCCCGTGTGACATGTCACTTTTAGTGGAGAAGGACCCTATATGAACATGGATGAGAGGAACCTTTTGACTAATTCTGACAATCATAGGTCATTTCCTCTCGGACAAGTAGCATTTTGAGTGAATGGAGTGAAAATTTACATTTTGACCCCTCGTGACCCCAAATATTTTTTTATTTTAAAAACCGAACTATTGTACATGCGTACGGTCAAAAGGAATATGTTGACCAATTCTGACGATCCTAGGTCATTTCACTAAATTGCAAATGCGTTTTTAGTGAAAATCACGTTTTGACCCCTAGTGACCTTTTCTTGACCTCTGACCCAAAACTTGTAATTGACTTTTTTGCTTGGCTGATCAATGCGCACAAGAAAAAAGTAGTCTTGTCAAAATCGGAGCATGTCTTAAGATTTTCACCTGTATAGTTCAATGACCTCTAGTGACCTCGTGTGACATGTCACTTTTTGTGGAGAAGGACCCTATATGGACATGGATAAGAGGAATCTTTTGACTAATTCTGACAATCATAGGTCATTATCTCTTGGACAAGTAGTATTTTGAGTGCGAGGAGTGAAAATGTACATTTTGACCCCTAGTGACCTTTTCTTGACCTTTGATCTTAACGGTATGATTGACTTTTGTTCTTGTCTTATCAATGCCCACAAAATAAAAGAAATTCGGTCAAAATCGGAGCATGCGTTATATTTTCCCCCTGTAAAGTTCAATGACCCCTAGTGACCCTGTTTGACATGTCATTTTTAGTGTGGAAGGACCCTATATGAACATTGATCGAAGGAATCTTTTGACCAATTCTGAGTATCATCAGTCATTTTCCCTCGGACAAGTAGGGTTTTGAGTGAATGGAGTAAAATTTACATTTTGACCCCTAGTGACCCCAAATGATTTTTAATTTTAAAAACCGTTCTTTTGTACATGCGTACGGTCAAAAGGAACATGTTGACCAATTCTGAAGATCCTAGGTCATTTCACTAAATTGCAAATGCGTTTTAAGTGAAAATCACGTTTTGACCCCTAGTGACCCCTGTGTGACCTTTGACCCCTTATGCTTTTCAACCTGAGTAGTGGTGCACACAAGGGTTCTTATGACCAAATATGGTTAAAATCGGGTCAATGGTTACGGAGCTATAGGTCCCATGACAGAAGAAGAAAGATTTCTTGTTTTTGTCAACCAAATACAAAAACATACTAGACATGGACTGTGATCGGAGATCACGAATATTAGTCGGGTGTGTTACATGTTAACCCCTTCGAGTGGTAAATGGAGTAAATAAATACAGTTGAACCCCTAGTGACCTTTTCTTGACCTCTGACCCAAAACTTGTAATTGACTTTTTTGCTTGGCTGATCAATGCGCACAAGAAAAAGGTAGTCCCGTCAAAATCGGAGCATGTTTTAAGATTTTCACCTGTAAAGTTCAATGACCTCTAGTGATCCCGTGTGACATGTCACTTTTAGTGGAGAAGGACCCTATATGAACATGGATGAGAGGAACCTTTTTACTAATTCTGACAATCATAGGTCATTTCCTCTCGGACAAGTAGCATTTTGAGTGAATGCAGTGAAAATTTACATTTTGACCCCTAGTGACCCCAAATATTTTTTGATTTTAAAAACCGAACTATTGTACATGCGTACGGTCAAAAGGAATATGTTGACCAATTCTGACGATCCTAGGTCATTTCACTAAATTGCAAATGCGTTTTTAGTGAAAATCACGTTTGACCCCTAGTGACCTTTTTTTGACCTCTGACCCAAAACTTGTAATTGACTTTTTTGCTTGGCTGATCAATGCGCACAAGAAAAAAGTAGTCCCGTCAAAATCTAGGCATGTCTTAAGATTTTCACTTGTATAGTTCAATGACCTCTAGTGACCTCGTGTGACATGTCACTTTTAGTGGAGATGGACCCTATATGGACATGGATAAGAGGAATCTTTTGACCAATTCTGACAATTATAGGTCATTATCTCTTGGACAAGTAGTATTTTGAGTGCGAGGAGTGAAAATGTACATTTTGACCCCTAGTGACCATTTCTTGACCTTTGATCTTAACGGTATGATTGACTTTTGTTCTTGTCTCATCAATGCCCACAAAATAAAAGAAACCCGGTCAAAATCGGAGCATGCGTTATATTTTCCCCCTGTAAAGTTCAATGACCCCTAGTGACCCTGTTTGACATGTCACTTTTAGTGTGGAAGGACCCTAAATGAACATTGATCCAAGGAATCTTTTGACCAATTCTGAGTATCATCAGTCATTTTCCCTCGGACAAGTAGGGTTTTGAGTGAATGGAGTAAAATTTACATTTTGACCCCTAGTGACCCCAAATTATTTTTAATTTTAAAAACCGTTCTTTTGTACATGCGTACGGTCAAAAGGAATATGTGGACCAATTTTGACGATCCTAGGTCATTTCACTAAATTGTAAATGCGTTTTAAGTGAAAATCACGTTTTGACCCCTAGTGACCCCTATGTGACCTTTGACCCCTTATGTTTTTCAACCTGAGTAGTGGTGCACACAAGGGTTCTTATGACCAAATATGGTCAAAATCGGGTCAATGGTTACGGAGCTATAGGTCCCATGACAGAAGAAGAAAGAAGAAAGAAGAAAGAAACAGGACAAATACAGTATATTAGTCGTTTCTCGACTAATATAAGAAGAAGAAACAGCACGAATACAGTATATTAGTCGTTTCTCGACTAATATAAGAAGAAGAAAGAAACAGGACGAATACAGTATATTAGTCGTTTCTCGACTAATATAACTAGACATGACCTGTGATCGGAGATCACGAATATTAGTCGGGTGTGTTACATGTTAACCCCTTCGAGTGGTAAATGGAGTAAATAAATACAGTTGAACCCCTAGTGACCTTTTCTTGACCTCTGACCCAAAACTTGTAATTGACTTTTTTGCTTGGCTGATCAATGCGCACAAGAAAAAGGTAGTCCCGTCAAAATCGGAGCATGTTTTAAGATTTTCACCTGTAAAGTTCAATGACCTCTAATGACCCCGTGTGACATGTCACTTTTAGTGGAGAAGGACCCTATATGAACATGGATGAGAGGAATCTTTTGACTAATTCTGACAATCATAGGTCATTTCCTCTCGGACAAGTAGCATTTTGAGTGAATGGAGTGAAAATTTACATTTTGACCTCTAGTGACCCCAAATATTTTTTGATTTTAAAAACCTAACTATTGTACATGCGTACGTTCAAAAGGAATATGTTGACCAATTCTGACGATCCTAGGTCATTTCTATAAATTGCAAATGCGTTTTTAGTGACCGTTTTGACCCCTAGTGACCTTTTCTTGACCTCTGACCCAAAACTTGTAATTGACTTTATTGCTTGGCTGATCAATGCGCACAAGAAAAAAGTAGTCCTGTTAAAATCGGAGGATGTCTTAAGATTTTCACCTGTATAGTTCAATGACCTCTAGTGACCTCGTGTGACATGTCACTTTTAGTGGAGAAGGACCCTATATGGACATGGATAAGAGGAATCTTTTGACTAATTCTGACAATCATAGGTCATTATCTCTTGGACAAGTAGTATTTTGATTGCGAGGAGTGAAAATGTACATTTTGACCCCTAGTGACCTTTTCTTGACCTTTGATCTTAACGTTATGATTGACTTTTGTTCTTGTCTCATCAATGCCCACAAAATAAAAGAAACCCGGTCAAAATCGGAGCATGCGTTATATTTTCCCCTTGTAAAGTTCAATGACCCCTAGTGACCCTGTTTGACATGTCACTTTTAGTGTGGAAGGACCCTATATGAACATTGATCCAAGAAATCTTTTGACCAATTCTGAGTATCATCAGTCATTTTCCGTCGGACAAGTAGGGTTTTGAGTGAATGGAGTAAAATTTACATTTTGACCCCTAGTGACCCCAAATGATTTTTAATTTTAAAAACCGTTCTTTTGTACATGCGTACGGTCAAAAGGAATATGTGGACCAATTTTGACGATCCTAGGTCATTTCACTAAATTGGAAATGCGTTTTAAGTGAAAATCACGTTTTGACCCCTAGTGACCCCTGTGTGACCTTTGACCCCTTATGCTTTACAACCTGAGTAGTGGTGCACATAAGGGTTCTTATGACCAAATATGGTCAAAATCGGGTCAATGATTACGGAGCTATAGGTCCCATGACAGGAGAAAGAAGAACTAGACATGACCTGTGATCGGAGATCACGAATATTAGTCGGGTGTGTTACATGTTAACCCCTTCGAGTGGTAAATGGAGTAAATAAATACAGTTGAACCCCTAGTGACCTTTTCTTGACCTCTGACCCAAAACTTGTAATTGACTTTTTTGCTTGGCTGATCAATGCGCACAAGAAAAAGGTAGTCCCGTCAAAATCGGAGCATGTTTTAAGATTTTCACTTGTAAAGTTCAATGACCTCTAGTGACCCCGTGTGACATGTCACTTTTAGTGGAGAAAGACCCTATATGAACATGGATGAGAGGAACCTTTTGACTAATTCTGACAATCATAGGTCATTTCCTCTCGGACAAGTAGCATTTTGAGTGAATGGAGTGAAAATTTACATTTTGACCCCTAGTGACCCCAAATATTTTTTGATTTTAAAAACCGAACTATTGTACATGCGTACGGTCAAAAGGAATATGTTGACCAATTCTGACGATCCTAGGTCATTTCACTAAATTGCAAATGCGTTTTTAGTGAAAATCACGTTTTGACCCCTAGTGACCTTTTTTTTGACCTCTGACCCAAAACTTGTAATTGACTTTTTTGCTTGGCTGATCAATGCGCACAAGAAAAAAGTAGTCTTGTTAAAATCAGAGCATGTCTTAAGATTTTCACCTGTATAGTTCAATGACCTCTAGTGACCTCGTGTGACATGTCACTTTTAGTGGAGAAGGACCCTATATGGACATGGATAAGAGGAATCTTTTGACTTATTCTGACAATCATAGGTCATTATCTCTTGGACAAGTAGTATTTTGAGTGCGAGGAGTGAAAATGTACATTTTGACCCCTAGTGACCTTTTCTTGACCTTTGATCTTAACGGTATGATTAACTTTTGTTCTTGTCTCATCAATGCTCACAAAATAAAAGAAACCCGGTCAAAATCGGAGCATGCGTTATATTTTCCCCCTGTAAAGTTCAATGACCCCTAGTGACCCTGTTTGACATGTCACTTTTAGTGTGGAAGGACCCTATATGAACATTGATACAAAGAATCTTTTGACCAATTCTGAGTATCATCAGTCATTTTTCCTCGGACGAGTAGGGTTTTGAGTGAATGGAGTAAAATTTACATTTTGACCCCTAGTGACCCCAAATAATTTTTAATTTTAAAAACCGTTCTTTTGTACATGCGTACGGTCAAAAGGAATATGTGGACCAATTTTGACGATCCTAGGTCATTTCACTAAATTGGAAATGCGTTTTAAGTGAAAATCACGTTTTGACCCCTAGTGACCCCTGTGTGACATTTGACCCCTTATGCTTTACAACCTGAGTAGTGGTGCACATAAGGGTTCTTATGACCAAATATGGTCAAAATCGGGTCAATGGTTACGGAGCTATAGGTCCCATGACGGAAGAAAGAAAGATTTCTTGTTTTTGTCAACCAAATACAAAAACATACTAGACATGACCTGTGATCGGAGATCACGAATATTAGTCGGGTGTGTTACATGTTAACCCCTTCGAGTGGTAAATGGAGTAAATAAATACAGTTGAACCCCTAGTGACCTTTTCTTGACCTCTGACCCAAAACTTGTATTTGACTTTTTTGCTTGGCTGATCAATGCGCACAAGAAAAAGGTAGTCCCGTCAAAATCGGAGCATGTTTTAAGATTTTCACCTGTAAAGTTCAATGACCTCTAGTGACCCCGTGTGACATGTCACTTTTAGTGGAGAAGGACCCTATATGGACATGGATAAGAGAAATCTTTTGACCAATTCTGACAATTATAGGTCATTATCTCTTGGACAAGTAGTATTTTGAGTGCGAGGAGTGAAAATTTACATTTTGACCCCTAGTGACCTTTTCTTGACCTTTGATCTTAACATTATGATTGACTTTTGTTCTTGTCTCATCAATGCCTACAAAATAAAAGAAACCCGGTCAAAATCGGAGCATGCGTTATATTTTCCCACTGTAAAGTTCAATGACCCCTAGTGACCCTGTTTGACATGTCACTTTTAGTGTGGAAGGACCCTATATGAACATGGATGAGAGGAATCTTTTGACTAATTCTGACAATCATAGGTCATTTCCTCTCGGACAAGTAGCATTTTGAGTGAATGGAGTGAAAATTTACATTTTGACCCCTAGTGACCCCAAATATTTTTCGATTTTAAAAACCGAACTATTGTACATGCGTACGGTCAAAAGGTATATGTTGACCAATTCTGACGATCCTAGGTCATTTCACTAAATTGCAAAAGCGTTTTTAGTGAAAATCACGTTTTGACCCCTAGTGACCTTTTTTTGACCTCTGACCCAAAACTTGTAATTAACTTTTTTGCTTGGCTGATCAATGCGCACAAGAAAAAAGTAGTCTCGTCAAAATCGGAGCATGTCTTAAGATTTTCACCTGTATAGTTCAATGACCTCTAGTGACCTCGTGTGACATGTCACTTTTAGTGGAGAAGGACCCTATATGGACATGGATAAGAGGAATCTTTTGACCAATTCTGACAATTATAGGTCATTATCTCTTGGACAAGTAGTATTTTGAGTGCGAGGAGTGAAAATGTACATTTTGACCCCTAGTGACCTTTTCTTGACCTTTGATCTTAACAATATGATTAACTTTTGTTCTTGTCTCATCAATGCCCACAAAATAAAAGAAACCCGGTCAAAATCGGAGCATGCGTTATATTTTCCCCCTGTAAAGTTCAATGACCCCTAGTGACATTGTTTGACATGTCACTTTTAGTGTGGAAGGACCCTATATGAACATTGATCCACGGAATCTTTTGATTAATTCTGAGTATCATCAGTCATTTTCCCTCGGACAAGTAGGGTTTTGAGTGAATGGAGTAAAATTTACATTTTGACCCCTAGTGACCCCAAATGATTTTTAATTTTAAAAACCGTTCTTTTGTACATGCGTACGGTCAAAAGGAATATGTGGACCAATTTTGACGATCCTAGGTCATTTCACTAAATTGCAAATGCGTTTTTAGTGAAAATCACGTTTTGACCCCTAATGACCCCTGTTTGACATATGACCCCAAGGTCATGTTTGACTTTTTTTCTTTTCTTGTCAATGCGCACAAAGTGTCGAAGTTTGAGCAAAATCGGAGCATGTTGAATCACGTTTTGACCCCTAGTGACCCCTGTGTGACCTTTGACCCAATATGCTTTACAACCTGAGTAGTGGTGCATAAAAGGGTTCTTATGACCAAATATGGTCAAAATCGGGTCAATGGTTACGGAGCTATAGGTCCCATGACAGGAGAAGAAGAAGAAGAAACAGGACGAATACAGTATATTAGTCGTTTCTCGACTAATATAAGAAGAAGAAGAAAGAAACAGGACAAATACAGTATATTAGTCGTTTCTCGACTAATATAACTAGACATGACCTGTGATCGGAGATCACGAATATTAGTCGGGTGTGTTACATGTTAACCCCTTCGAGTGGTAAATGGAGTAAATAAATACAGTTGAACCCCTAGTGACCTTTTCTTGACCTCTGACCCAAAACTTTTTTTGACTTTTTTGCTTGGCTGATCAATGCGCACAAGAAAAAGGTAGTCCCGTCAAAATCGGAGCATGTTTTAAGATTTTCACCTGTAAAGTTCAATGACCTCTAGTGACCCCGTTTGACATGTCACTTTTAGTGGAGAAGGACCCTATATGAACGTGGATGAGAGGAACCTTTTGACTAATTCTGACAATCATAGGTCATTTCCTCTCGGACAAGTAGCATTTTGAGTGAATGGAGTGAAAATTTACATTTTGCCCCTAGTGACCCCAAATATTTTTTGATTTTAAAAACCAAACTATTGTACATGCGTACGGTCAAAAGGAATATGTTGACCAATTCTGACGATCCTAGGTCATTTCACTAAATTGCAAATGCGTTTTTAGTGAAAATCACGTTTTGACCCCTAGTGACCTCTTCTTGACCTCTGACCCAAAACTTGTAACTGTTTTTTTTGCTTGGCTGATCAATGCGCACAAGAAAAAAGTAATCCTGTCAAAATCGGAGCATGTCTTAAGATTTTCACCTGTATAGTTCAATGACCTCTAGTGACCTCGTGTGACATGTCACTTTTTGTGCAGAAGGACCCTATATGGACATGGATAAGAGGAATCTTTTGACTAATTCTGACAATCATAGGTCATTATCTCTTGGACAAGTAGTATTTTGAGTGCGAGGAGTAAAAATGTACATTTTGACCCCTAGTGACCTTTTATTGACCTTTGATCTTAACGGTATGATTGACTTTTGTTCTTGTCTTATCAATGCCCACAAAATAAAAGAAACCCGGTCAAAATCGAAGCATGCCTTATATTTTTCTTTTGTAAAGTTCAATGACCTCTAGTGACCTCGTTTGACATGTCACTTTTAGTGTGGAAGGACCCTATATGAACATTGATCAAAGGAATCTTTTGACCAATTCTGAGTATCATCAGTCATTTTCCCTCGGACAAGTAGGGTTTTGAGTGAATGGAGTAAAATTTACATTTTGACCCCTAGTGACCCCAAATGATTTTTATTTTTAAAAACCGTTCTTTTGTACATGCGTACGGTCAAAAGGAATATGTGGACCAATTCTGACGATCATAGGTCATTTCACTAAATTGCAAATGCGTTTTTAGTAAAAATCACGTTTTGACCCCTAGTGACCCCTGTGTGACCTTTGACCCCTTATGCTTTTCAACCTGAGTAGTGGTGCACACAAGGGTTCTTATGACCAAATATAGTCAAAATCGGGTCAATGGTTACGGAGCTATAGGTCCCATGACAGAAGAAGAAAGAAGAAGAAAGAAGAAACTAGACATAAGCTGCGATCGGAGATCGCGGATATTAGTCTAGCGGATTTGGTAGTTAGAGATCGGGGATGTGCGTATTTGTTGGAACCAATCAGCGTTCAGTTTTGATTTTAAAAACCGAACTATTGTATATGCGTACGGTTAACAGGAATATGTTGGCCAATTCTGACGATCCTAGGTAATTTCACTAAATTGCAAAGGCGTTTTAAGTGAAAATCACTTTTTGACCCCTAGTGACCTTTTCTTGACCTTTGACCCCAAATTTATGATTGACTTTTTTTCTTGGCTTATCAATGCGCGCAAGAAAAAAGTAGTTCCGTCAAAATCGGAGCATGTCTTAAGATTTTCACCTGTATAGTTCAATGACCTCTAGTGACCCCGTGTGACATGTCACTTTTAGTGGAGAAGGACCCTATATGAACATGGTAGAGAGAAATCTTTTGACTAATTCTGACAATCATAGGTCATTTCCTCTCGGACAAGTAGCATTTTGAGTGAATGGAGAAAAATTTACATTTTGACCCCTAGTGACCCCAAATATTTTTTGATTTTAAAAACCGAACTATTGTACATGCGTACGGTCAAAAGGAATATGTTGACCAATTCTGACGATCATAGGTCATTTCACTAAATTGCAAATGCGTTTTTAGTGAAAATCACGTTTTGACCCCTAGTGACCTTTTCTTGACCTCTGACCTAAAACTTGTAATTGACTTTTTTGCTTGGCTGATCAATGCGCACAAGAAAAAAGTAGTCCTGTCAAAATCAGAGCATGTCTTAAGAATTTCACCTGTATAGTTCAATGACCTCTAGTGACCTCGTGTGACATGTCACTTTTAGTGGAGAAGGACCCTATATGGACATGGATAAGAGGAATCTTTTGACTAATTCTGACAATCATAGGTCATTATCTCTTGGACAAGTAGTATTTTGAGTGCGAGGAGTGAAAATGTACATTTTGACCCCTAGTGACCTTTTCTTGACCTTTGATCTTAACAATATGATTGACTTTTGTTCTTGTCTTATCAATGCCCACAAAATAAAAGAAACCCGGTCAAAATCGGAGCATGCCTTATATTTTCCCTCTGAAAAGTTCAATGACCTCTAGTGACCCCGTTTGACATGTCCCTTTTAGTGTGGAAGGACCCTATATGAACATTGATCCAAGGAATCTTTTGACCAATTCTGAGTATCATCAGTCATTTTCCCTCGGACAAGTAGGGTTTTGAGTGAATGGAGTAAAATTTACATTTTGACCCCTAGTGACCCCAAATGATTTTTAATTTTAAAAACCGTTCTTTTGTACATGCGTACGGTCAAAAGGAATATGTGGACCAATTTTGACGATCCTAGGTCATTTCACTATATTGCAAATGCGTTTTTAGTAAAAATCACGTTTTGACCCCTAGTGACCCCTGTGTGACCTTTGACCCCTTATGCTTTTCAACCTGAGTAGTGGTGCACATAAGGGTTCTTATGACCAAATATGGTCAAAATCGGCTCAATGGTTACGGAGCT
This sequence comes from Ophiura sarsii, assembly GCA_035610835.1. Taxonomy (NCBI): domain Eukaryota; kingdom Metazoa; phylum Echinodermata; class Ophiuroidea; order Amphilepidida; family Ophiuridae; genus Ophiura; species Ophiura sarsii. The sequence continues at coordinate 60,304,157 of CM069449.1, forward strand.
ATAGGTCCCATGATGGAAGAAAGAAGAAGACGAAGAAGAAGAAGAAACAGGACGAATACAGTATATTAGTCGTTTCTCGACTAATATAACTAGAGATAATTGTGATCTTAGATCACGGATATTAGTCGAGGGCTTTGACCTTTGACCTTGCTATATGTTGTCAAAGGGCAATAACCTTAAGTTGTACTATATTTGATAATTGTTTTTTATAAATTTCAGCCCTTTAGTAGTTAAAAAATACATTTTGAACCCTAATGACCTTTTCCTGACCTTTGACCCCAAACTTATTATTGACTTTTTATCTTGGCTTATCAATGCGCACAAGAAAAAAGTAGTCCGGTCAAAATCAGAGCATGTCTTCAGTTTTAAACCTGTATAGTTCAATGACCCCTAGTGACCCCGTTTGACGTGTCACTTTTAATGGAGAAGCACCCTATATGAACATGGATAAGAGGAATCTTTTGACAAATTCTGACAATCATCGGTCATTTCGTCTCGGACAAGTAGTATTTTGAGTGCGCGGAGTGAAAATGTACATTTTGACCCCTAGGGACCTTTTCTTGACCTTTGACCTTAACGGTATGATTGACTTTTGTTCTTGTCTCATCAATGCCCACATAATAAAAGAAACCTGGTCAAAATCGGAGCATGCCTTATATTTTCCCTCTGTAAAGTTGAATGACCCCTAGTGACCCCGTTTGACATTTCACTTTTAGTGGAGAAGCACCCTATATGTACATAAATTAAAGGAATCTTTTGACCAATTCTGAGTATCATCAGTCATTTTCCCTCGGACAAGTAGGGTTTTGAGTGAATGGAGTAAAATTTACATTTTGACCCCTAGTAACCCCAAACATTTTTCGATTTAAAAAACCGAACTATTATATATGCGTACGGTCAAAAGGAATATGTTGGCCAATTCTCAAGATCCTAGGTCATTTGAATAAATTGCAAATGCGTTTTAAGTGAAAATCACGTTTTGACCCCTAGTTACCATTGTGTGACCTTTGACCCCTTATGCTTTACAACCTGAGTAGTGGTGCACATAAGAGTACTTATGACCAAATATGGTCAAAATCGGCTCAATGGTTACGGAGCTATAGGTCCCATGACAGGAGAAAGAAAGAACTAGACATGACCTGTGATCGGAGATCACGAATATTAGTCGGGTGTGTTACATGTTAACCCCTTCGAGTGGTAAATGGAGTAAATAAATACAGTTGAACCCCTAGTGACCTTTTCTTGACCTCTGACCCAAAACTTGTAATTGACTTTTTTGCTTGGCTGATCAATGCGCACAAGAAAAAGGTAGTCCCGTCGCCTCTAGTGACCCCGTGTGACATGTCACTTTTAGTGGAGAAGGACCCTATATGAACATGGATGAGAGGAACCTTTTGACTAATTCTGACAATCATAGGTCATTTCCTCTCGGACAAGTAGCATTTTGAGTGAATGGAGTGAAAATTTACATTTTGACCCCTAGTGACCCCAAATATTTTTTTATTTTAAAAACCGAACTATTGTACATGCGTACGGTCAAAAGGAATATGTTGACCAATTCTGACGATCCTAGGTCATTTCACTAAATTGCAAATGCGTTTTTAGTGAAAATCACGTTTTGACCCCTAGTGACCTTTTCTTGACCTCTGACCCAAAACTTGTAATTGACTTTTTTGCTTGGCTGATCAATGCGCACAAGAAAAAAGTAATCCCGTTAAAATCGGAGCATGTCTTAAGATTTTCACCTGTATAGTTCAATGACCTCTAGTGACCTCGTGTGACATGTCACTTTTAGTGGAGAAGGACCCTATATGGACATGGATAAGAGGAATCTTTTGACTAATTCTGACAATCATAGGTCATTATCTCTTGGACAAGTAGTATTTTGAGTGCGAGGAGTGAAAATGTACATTTTGACCCCTAGTGACCTTTTTTTGACCTTTGATATTAACAATATGATTGACTTTTGTTCTTGTCTCATCAATGCCCACAAAATAAAAGAAACCCGGTCAAAATCAGAGCATGCGTTATATTTTCCCACTGTAAAGTTCAATGACCCCTAGTGACCCCGTTTGATATGTCACTTTTAGTGTGGAAGGACCCTATATGAACATTGATCCAAGGAATCTTTTGACTAATTCTGAGTATCATCAGTCATTTTCCCTCAGACAAGTAGGGTTTTGAGTGAATGGAGTAAAATTTACATTTTGACCCCTAGTGACCCCAAATTATTTTTAATTTTAAAAACCGTTCTTTTGTACATGCGTACGGTCAAAAGGAATATGTGGACCAATTTTGACGATCCTAGGTCATTTCACTAAATTGGAAATGCGTTTTAAGTGAAAATCACGTTTTGACCCCTAGTGACCCCTGTGTGACCTTTGACCCCTTATGCTTTACAACCTGAGTAGTGGTGCACATAAGGGTTCTTATGACCAAATATAGTCAAAATCGGGTCAATGGTTACGGAGCTATAGGTCCCATGACAGGAGAAAGAAGAAGAAGAAGAAGAAAACAGGACGAATACAGTATATTAGTCGTTTCTCGACTAATATAAGAAGAAGAAACAGCTAGAATACAGTATATTAGTCGTTTCTCGACTAATATAAGAAGAAGAAACAGGACAAATACAGTATATTAGTCGTTTCTCGACTAATATAAGAAAGAAACAGGACGAATACAGTATATTAGTCGTTTCTCGACTAATATAAGAATAACTAGACATGACCTGTGATCGGAGATCACGAATATTAGTCGGGTGTGTTACATGTTAACCCCTTCGAGTGGTAAATGGAGTAAATAAATACAGTTGAACCCCTAGTGACCTTTTCTTGACCTCTGACCCAAAACTTGTAGTTTACTTTTTTGCTTGGCTGATCAATGCGCACAAGAAAAAGGTAGTTCCGTCAAAATCGGAGCATGTTTTAAGATTTTCACCTGTAAAGTTCAATGACCTCTAGTGACCCCGTGTGACATGTCACTTTTAGTGGAGAAGGACCCTATATGAACATGGATGAGAGGATTCTTTTGACTAATTCTGCCAATCATAGGTCATTTCCTCTCGGACAAGTAGCATTTTGAGTGAATGGAGTGAAAATTTACATTTTGACCCCTAGTGACCCCAAATATTTGTTGATTTTAAAAACCAAACTATTGTACATGCGTACGGTCAAAAGGAATATGTTGACCAATTCTGACGATCCTAGGTCATTTCACTAAATTGCAAATGCGTTTTTAGTGAAAATCACGTTTTGACCCCTAGTGACCTTTTTTTGACCTCTGACCCAAAACTTGTAATTGACTTTTTTGCTTGGCTGATCAATGCGCACAAGAAAAAAGTAGTCTTGTTAAAATCGGAGCATGTCTTAAGATTTTCACCTGTATAGTTCAATGACCTCTAGTGACCTCGTGTGACATGTCACTTTTAGTGGAGAAGGACCCTATATGGACATGGATAAGAGGAATCTTTTGACCAATTCTGACAATCATAGGTCATTATCTCTTGGACAAGTAGTATTTTGAGTGCGAGGAGTAAAAATGTACATTTTGACCCCTAGTGACCTTTTATTGACCTTTGATCTTAACGGTATGATTGACTTTTGTTCTTGTCTCATCAATGCCCACAAAATAAAAGAAATCCGGTCAAAATCGAAGCATGCCTTATATTTTTCCCCCTGTAAAGTTCAATGACCTCTAGTGACCTCGTTTGACATGTCACTTTTAGTGTGGAAGGACCCTATATGAACATTGATCAAAGGAATCTTTTGACCAATTCTGAGTATCATCAGTCATTTTCCCTCGGACAAGTAGGGTTTTGAGTGAATGGAGTAAAATTTACATTTTGACCCCTAGTGACCCCAAATTATTTTTAATTTTAAAAACCGTTCTTATGTACATGCGTACGGTCAAAAGGAATATGTGGGCCAATTTTGACGATCCTAGGTCATTTCACTAAATTGGAAATGCGTTTTAAGTGAAAATCACGTTTTGACCCCTAGTGACCCCTGTGTGACCTTTGACCCCTTATGCTTTACAACCTGAGTAGTGGTGCACATAAGGGTTCTTATGACCAAATATGGTCAAAATCGGGTCAATGGTTACGGAGCTATAGGTCCCATGACAGGAGAAAGAAGAAGATGAAGAAGAAGAAGAAGAAACAGGACGAATACAGTATATTAGTCGTTTCTCGACTAATATAAGAACTAGAGCTAATTGTGCTTCAAGAAGCACGGATATTGGCTGCTTAACATTTAATTTTTGGCCCCTAGTAACCCATTCGTGACCTTTGACTTGGTCATGATAATTAACTTGTTTTTTTGTTTTACTTAAACAAGATGAAACTAGAGACTAGAGATAAATTGTGATCATAGATCACGGATATTAGTCGAGGGCGTGTTGACCTTTGACCTGCTGATGACTGTATGCTCTTATTTGAATGGAACCTTGAGACCATGTTTGCCAATCATCAAGCATTTCCTCTCAGACAAGTAGCATTTTGAGTGAATGGAGTGAAAATTTACATTTTGACCCCTAGTGACCTTTTAATGTCTTAACTTTTATGCCTGTAAAGTTCAATGACCCCTAGTGACCCCATATGACATGTGAATTTTAATAGCAGGAGACCCTATATGCACATGGTCATAAGGAATCATTTGACTAAGTATGGTGATTGTAACATGTAAACTGTACGAGAAGTAAAAAGGTCACTAGGGGTCAAAATGTACATTTTCAGTACATTTTCACTTGTTTCAACCGCGAAACCCGAGAATCGCTCTAGGTAGAAGGGGACGTCACTAAATAGTTCCGGAGCAAAACCCTTTCACAACTCATCATGAATAAAATAATACGCATGTGTGTTCGACGATATCTCGGTTAATAATACGAGTTGAGACTTGAAAATAGCACCAATTAAAAGCTGAGAATTTCGTCTATCACCTCATGAGAATGAAATTTGATGTCGATTTTTGTCTTATACAACCCGAAATACGAACTACATGCTCTTCCGCTGGTGCAGTTGGTAGAGTGTCAAACTATGGCACGCCCCAGCGGACAAAACCATGTCGGGATTTCTCACTCAGGGTAAAATTTAAGACTTGCTCCGATTTTGACGAATCATGGCTCATTTTGTAGGCATTGATGAAACAAGAAAAAAAGTCAATCATTTTTTTGGGGTCAAAGGTCAAGAAAAGGTCACTAGGGGTCCTAATGTAGTAAACATGTACATTTCGACCCCTAGTGACCTTTTTTTGACCTTTGACCCAAAAAAAATGGTTGACTTTTTTGCTTGTCTCATCAATGCCTACAAAATGAGATATGACCGGTCAATATCGGAGCATGTCTTACATTTGATCCCTGTTTAGGTCAATGACCTCTAGTGACCCAATTTGACATGTCACTTTTAATCGCTGAACAGCCTATATGAACATTGATCCAAGGAATCTTTTGACCAATTCTGACAATCATAGGTCATTTCCTCTCGGACAAGTAGCATTTTGAGTAAATGGAGTGAAAATTTACAATTTGACCCCTAGTGACCCCAAATATTTTTTGATTTTAAAAACCGAACTATTGTATATGCGTATGGTCAAAAGAAATATGTTGACCAATTCTGACGATACTAGGTCATTTCACTAAATTTCAACAGCGTTTTAAGTAAAAATCACGTTTTTACCCGTATTGACCCCTGTGTGACCTTTGACCCCAAACTGTGAAGACCCTATATGAAGGTTAGGTGGGGGGTTCTACTGACCAAGTCTGGTGAATGTAGCTTGTAAACTTTAGGAGTAGAAGCATTTTAAAGCAAATCACGTTTGGACCCCTAGTGATCCCTGTGTGACCTTTGAACCAAAACTGTGAAGACCCTATATGAAGATCAGGTAGGGGGTCCTACTGACCAAGTCTGGTGAATGTAGCATGTAAACTGTAGGAGTAGAAGCATTTTAAAGAAAATCACGTTTGGACCCCTACAGACCCCCGTGTGACCTTTGACCCAAAACTGTGAAGACACTATATGGAGGTCAGATAGGGGTTCATACTGACCGAGTTTGGGGATTGTAGCATGTAAACTGTAGGAGAAGAAGCATTTTTAAGGAGCGTTTGGAAGAAAGAAAGAAACAAACTAGAGATAATTGTGATCTTAGATCACGGATATTAGTCGAGGGCTTTGACCTTTGACCTTGCTATATGTTGTCAAAGGGCAATAACCTTAAGTTGTACTATATTTGATAATTGTTTTTATAAATTTCAGCCCTGAAGTAGTTAAAAAAAAACATTTTGAACCATAATGACCTTTTCTTGACCTTTGACCCCAAACTTGTAATTGACTTTTTTTCTTGGCTTATCAATGCGCACAAGAAAAAAGTAGTCCGGTCAAAATCAGAGCATGTCTTTAGTTTTACACTTGTATAGTTCAATGACCCCTAGTGACCCCGTTTGAAATGTCACTTTTAATGGAGAAGCACCCTATATGAACATGGATAAGAGAAATCTTTTGACAAATTCTGACAATCATCGGTCATTTCGTCTCGGACAAGTAGTATTTTGAGTGCGCGGAGTGAAAATGTACATTTTGACCCCTAGGGACCTTTTTTTGACCTTTGACCTTAACGGTATGATTGACTTTTGTTCTTGTCTCATCAATGCTCACAAAATAAAAGAAACCGGGTCAAAATCGGAGCATGCCTTATATTTTTCCCTTGTAAAGTTCAATGACCCCTAGTGACCCCGTTTGACATTTCACTTTTAGTGGAGAAGCACCCTATATGTACATTGATCCAAGGAATCTTTTGACCAATTATGAGTATCATCAGTCATTTTCCCTCGGACAAGTAGGGTTTTGAGTGAATGAGTAAAAATTTACATTTTGACCTCTAGCGACCCCAAACATTTTTCGATTTAAAAAACCTAACTATTATATATGCGTACGGTCAAAAGGAATATGTTGGCCAATTCTCACGATCCTAGGTCATTTCAATAAATTGCAAATGCGTTTTAAGTGAAAATCACGTTTTGACCCCTAGTTACCCTTGTGTGACCTTTGACCCCTTAGGCTTTACAACCTGAGTAGTGGTGCACATAAGGGTACTTATGACCAAATATGGTCAAAATCGGCTCAATGGTTACGGAGCTACAGGTCCCAAGGCGGAAGAAGAAAAAGAAGAAAGAAGAAGAAAGAAACAGTTAGAATACAGTATATTAGTCGTTTCTCGACTAATATAACAAACAAACAAACATATAAAGAAACGGCAGAGATACAGAACCTCGATTTTTGGAAAAAATCAAGGTAAAGAAAGAAGAGGAGGAAGAGGAGGAAGAAGAGGAAAGAAACGGCAGAGATACAGAACCTCGATTTTTGGAAAAAATCAAGGTAATTAATTCACAGTTATCTTCTGCGCATTTTGACAGCTCTTGTGTAGCCCTCCTCGTAGGGCCACTATCCAGGGAAATACTATACTAAGATAGAATTAGAAACACTGAGTCAGCCATCCTCCAGCCGAGGGCCACTATCCAGGGAAATACTATACTAAGATAGAATATAGAAACACTGAGTCAGCCATCCTCCAGCCGGGTCAAAAGAGTGGCCCTACAGGTTTGGACAAATCTGTGCCGGGAATCTGGCACAATCCCATAATGCAACATGATACCTCCGTGACATCATGCATTATACACTGGCCAATAGCAGTGCCAATAGCCACTGAGCACAATATTTGTATTGATCAGGAAAGGCATTCTCAAATGGTGGCGCGCGCGCCACTTGCGGCGCATCAAGGCATCCTAAGTGTCGCAGCATGTGCCCTCAAAAGAGTAATATTAGTTATTATGTTGCCTATGTTGAAATATTTTGTGAAGGGAATTTTTGCCATTGTAAATTCTAAGAAATATGACCAAAGAAAGCTTCAACAAGTTGGTTACTAAAATGTGGCGCATCAGTAAATATAGTTGAGAAAGCTTAGTCTATATAATAACATTTATTATTTAATTATCAAAATAAAATTACACCAACATTTACTATTGAATTATTGTCATTTATTCATTTAATAATTACTGGTAATTTACTTTAGATTGATGTATTTTATATGTTCTGATAGATGTCCAGCTCCAGTTTTAGCCCTTCCTGATTGTAATCTTGATATGTATTAGGCCTATAATACCTCGAAAGGGCCCTACATGAAATTATTCCACCAAAAATAAAAAATAATTGACAAACAATAGAGCTTAAGATTCACTCAAAACCAGGTCCCCAAGCCTTAAACATAATCCAGATTCTCTTATCCTAAAGTTATAGTATTGATAACATGTATTAATTTATAACTTGTGTGGGCTTTTTGTTTTTTCTGTTGTTTACTGTTGTAAATGTTTGTACGTTAGATAATAAAGGCGAATGCTAAAGGAATAAAACCAAACAAACCTGTTAAGGGGTGTTCAGAAATACTTTGGTGGTGGTGGGGGGGGGGGGGGGTGGTTGGCTAAACCGGGGGGAGGGGGTCTAAAAGTTTCAAGTTGAAAAAAAGGGGGGACCAAAAAGTTATGGGTAGGGGCGTTCAAAAAAGGCTGGCCAACAGTTGCGTCGCCAGAGTTTGACGTCGTGTCGGTTGAGATTGGCACTGTCGGTTCATTTGACCACGGGAATCATGGAAGAGTACACACCACTAATAAATTCCCCCATTGCTTACTGTGTAAAATGGACCATGATTATTCGCCATTTTCTCGCTTATAAAGCAACTGGTTGCTTCAACTTTGCATTCTGTGTGAAGATCATGGTCTTGGCTTTCCTGTAAAAAAAATATATATATAAGTTCAAGGCAAAATTTTCGAGATATGCGCCGTCAAAGATACACATGTTTGTAGATTGCCCAGGCCTAGCCTAGGTCTAAGCAATTCTAATCAATTATCTGAAGTCTCTAAAATGACTAAAAAATCATAAAAAATTGGTCAAAGAAGAAAATTTGCACTGATATTGTTTGATAATCTTCATTTAATAATCATCCGATCAAAAGTTTGGCCAACAACACTATTTTTGAAGCATTTTTATATATTTCACTTAGACGAGTGTCATCCCAACCAATTCAACAAGCCTTTCGCGGACTCTTCCATTATTTATTTAGTGGTGTGAATCCGGAATTATGATGATCAAAAGTATACAGATGAAAAAATTTCACGCGCTACGCACGCATAATGTGTCCCCAAAATGCAACATTCTTTGCTACAAGGTAGCACACCTCTAAATTATAGTAGCTAGTCAAATTTGGACACCATTTTTACTCCTTATCTTGATCGTTGCGCGTCGCTTTAAACGATGAGATCTCAATGACTATAGTGATTTAGAAATTGAGTTTGGTGTCAAATTAAACCCAAGACAATAATTAAGAACATGGTTAAAATGATAGAGAGATTTCAACCATTTAATATTAGTAAAATGTTAGGCCTACGATTATGGTGGAAACCCGACACATATGTAACAGGCACTTTCATCGTGCATAAATTAATGTTTAGCTATGTTTTCAAATGTATGTTCTATTCCAACATAATCATGTTTTGAGTCAAGTTTATCATTTCTATCTTTAGTGGCATTGATATTTTCGGAACATTGTTTTTATTTTACATCATATGATCAAGGAAGTTGAACATCAAAAATTGTTTTAATTTATTCACATCAATTCATGTTTCATAATGCTGTCCATTTGCAACATTCCTTTTGGATTTCAAGTTTATACAAATGCAGGGATACTTTAAATCACCCAGTAGTAATAATTGTAAAGAAAGTTTAAAACACTTCCATCCAGGCCACACCATCGCAACGAGTTGAGTTATACCTATTCCACCTTCAGAAGTTTATTAGTAGTATTTACAATTCTATCTTCAGGTTTTTCAAGTTTAAGTTTATCTTCAAGTTATGTATCATCCATCTCAGCATTATTAATAATAAATAAAAGGATATTCATCGGGCATCTTCAAATTTCAATCAATTGTGTTCATCGTGTCACTTCATTTTAATAAAGTTTTATATCTACGCTTCTAATTAACCCCCACGAACATTTCGTTGAACTATACACATGGAAAAAAGTATCGCATCACTTGTTGAAAAGTGCAAATGTGGCCTCGAATTTTGCCACCATGGTGTGATATTAAGGATCATCTGTTTGCGTAAGCTGTCCAACAAAATGTTATGCAATAAAAGGGCCACATTTTAGTTTGTGATGTAATCGATGTAATGTTTTTCAAAGCCAAAGGGAAAATGCATAATACAAGTTTGGGTAAAACGCGATATTGAGAGGTTCAATGATTAATCTCTATAGTTGTAATCCTTGGTAACACATTCAAGTCTTCCAAGGTCAAAGGTCATCTGGGGTCAAATTTCAAAAGTTGCCCGATTGTCCTCAAACATGAAAAAAAAACCTTTTTCGTACGCCCAACGGTTTTGGGGTCAAAGGTCAAAATAGGTCAAATTTTAAATAAGTTCAAATGACAAAAGCAATATTGCGGAAGTGTTGACCTACAATCATGTTCAAAACTGTTGGGACACATCCTGCATGTCTCGTGAAACGGTGGTCCCTCCCCCTAAACTCAATGTTGGTCCATATAAAAGCATCGTCCAGCAACGGGCTGTGTTATATATATCAGCTCCAACATTGGGGGTTTTTCTTTTTTGGGGGGGGGGATGTCAGCTTTACATATAAACTAGTTTTGATTATATAACCCATGAAAATATTCTAGACATCTGATTGGTGGATAATACATTACACAACACAAAATATTTTGGCCTATTTCATGCTTGACGTCATTCCCGGTCATTTTGTGTCTTTCAAAAAGTACTATTGACCGGGCGGTCAATAGTACTTTTTGAATAGACCAAAAATGCCCTCCCTCGTAGGCTCGTGCGATCCCGGCATGGAGCGTCTTGAGAGACCCTGTATAAAACCTGAATGTGATCGTCATTCTACATAAAGTTTTCTCTAATTTTTACAAATCTAGAAGGCCCGCTAGAAGGCCCTACTCGGTATAAACAATAAATCGATTCCACCACCATCTGCGTGTACGGACTCCGCTCAGTGCACAGCAAAAGAGGAATCGCTTCAAACAAGTAAACAAGTCGTCTGCATTGCATTATAATTTGGCACAGATCTTTTATCGGCTGAATTAACATTTCATTGAATCTTAGTCATGAATCATAAATATTTGTTGTCAATTCACCTGAGGTTGAGGGCATTCTGCAACGAGGTCTAGACCTCTATCGATGAGATGAGTTCAGCATCAGAGTAATTATTCCTCGGCGACTTGCTCGGAGTAAACTAACTTTAAAAAGTAAGCTTATTTTGATTTTGTCGAGAATCGACTAGCATATTCACTAAGAAAGATGTGTTCAAGTGTGAATATTTTCACGCGTTATATAAAACAAATATGGACTGCTCTTTATTCGTGAAATGGGGTGAAATATTGTCCCTCGGTGATCTGGAGACCGTAAGCCTACTATTTTCCCTCAGCCTCCGGCTTCGGGAAAATAGTAGGCTTACGGTCTCCAGATCACCTCGGGGCAATATTTCACCCCATTTCCCTCATGAGCAGTCCATATTTGTATACTATCATACTTTCAACTGACAGATTTTTACTTATTTTGGAAAGAAATTTCATGCGCACGTGTATAGTGTCCCAACAGGTTTTGAACAAGATTGTAGGTCAAATAAATTTAAAAAAAATCAACGGTGACCTCATGGTATATTCATGAGCAACAAAAAAATGGCATGTTTGGACTAATTCACTGCATTGTAGCCTATAACGTCTAAATGAAACATTTCTTGCGCCAAAAACAGAACTAATATAATGCCTATTTTAAGTTTTTAAAGTCTATTCAATATCGAGTTATACCGAAACTTGTTTTATGCATGTTTTTAGACAAAAGCATGTATTTTCCCTTAGGCCTTGAAAAACATCACATCGATTACGTCCCAAACTAAAATGTGGCCCTTTTATTGCATAGCATTTTGTTGAACAGCTTACGCAAACAAATGATCCTTAATATCACACAATGGTGGCAAAATTCGAGGCCACATTTGCACTTTAAAAAAAAAAAAGTGGTGCGATACTTTTTTCCATGTGTATATAACAAACAGTAGATATAGATAAATATAGCAGACGGATTATTCTTCCTTCAAACAAACAAATCATTTATAAAAGGCGGACAAAAATAATGCTGATCTTATTTGTCACAATACAACGCTCTTGCTTGAATAGGGGCTTTGCAACTTTTGAAATTGACCTTAAGCCACTCAAGTGCCCATAAATCCGCCAAACAATCTTGAGACAAAAAATAAATACAAATATTTGTAAAAGTTTGATAAAGAAAACATAAAAGTCCTTTAAAGGCATATTATGTGATCTTTTCCAGAGAGCGCTAGAAAGTAGATTTTCTTGCAGATTTACTTTCTGATCATAAATCATACATAGATTCCAAGTTACAGAGCGATACGATTCCTTATTACCTCAAAATCATGGTTTTAGAGTGAAATTAGAGTGAAAATATAAACTGTCGGTGTTATCCGAGAGTTTATTTTCACTCTAAAATCATGATTTTGAGGTAATTAAGAATCGTATCGCCCTGTAACTTGGAATGTATGTACGATTTATGATCAGAAATGTAAATCGGCAAGAAAATCTTTTTTCAATGTTTTTTTCGATGTTGAGGGCGTTCCCTGGAAAGATCACATAAAATACCTTTAAACAAAAAGCGTGTGTCGCAAAACTCAACCACGCATCAGTATACCTATGGCCACTCATACGAATGGAACATGCACTAACAAATATTCCATACAAAGTCTCCGCCACTGTGGACTCCCGGGTGTAGACTGTAGTTTATTCATAAGTCAGGCGTTATTGTCCATTAAATCTCATCAGCCATTATTCATGGATTATTTTCAGCCGCTTTTGTTTTTCACGTTTACAGTGTGGAATACATGTACAATCATGTCTGGAAACCTTGCTCCAATTTTTATTTCATATTAATAATTAACATTGCTTAGGCCTAATCGGTTTTATAATTACATATTCCACGTATTCCTCTGTGATAAATGTAAAGTGATCAAGTGCCTTCAAAATAAGCTGCGAGTTTTCTTGAACATGCTGTATACCACTTTTAAGTTTCCCTGTCATGCCTGGTACATGTAGGACAAACTATGTGGGTCAACATAAGTTTTAACATTCAAGAACCCTTCATTAACGTATACATTTATGAATTTATTTACAATTTGCAATCTGCTAATATCGGCATTCGTGATGTGATACAGTCCGTAGTAATAAACCATTTTTAAATTTACAGGCACATGGCAACACATCATTAGTGCAATCCTCTTCAGTAGACAGTGGTGTGGCCGGTAGTGTGGAAATGTTACAAGACATGAGCATACGAGATCGGATACCAGGAACTGCAAGCAGAGACAGCGGCATTGGTATGTAACTATATTTTATCAAAATAGTTTATTTATTAAACATGTTAAAGTCATGAATCATTAGACCCAGAACCGATACATTGTTTTTCCAATATTTCAAACAATTCGGTTGCATTATATTTTTGCACTGTTTGGAAATTTAGGGTTTTTACTAAATCTATTCAACTTCAAGGCGTCAGTCGGCGAATCGAAACCAAATTTAAAATGATTTGGAATATTATTTTAGAAACCTACTAAAATCAAAATGTAAGATGGCCACATATTTTAGTATATGAAAACTTATTCACGCGCAACAGATATAGTCGGTGTATGGAGAACTTGTCCCCCAGAAAATCCTACAAACACAACTGCCCATTCGTCATTTCAAGCTCCTCCACCGCCCCCCCCCCCCCCCCCTCGACTTTTATTGTCAACATTGAATTTCACTTTTAGGAGCTCGAAGATAAAAGTAAAATAGTTATTGCCGACCATTTGGAACCGAAATAAAAATCGTATTCAAAATTAGGAACCAGCGCGACGCAGGGGGGTAACTCTCGAGCTGATCAACAACAAAAAAAAGGGGGCGGGGAGGGGGTGGGAAAGAGTAGAAAAAAAGAAGAAAAAAGAAAAGAGAGAGGAAGAAGAGGGGACAAACTAAAATGAAAGAAAGAAAACGGGGGGTGAGGGGGTGGGGGCTACGAAAAGTCGGGCGGGGAGGCATGCGAGGGACATAAGAAGAACGTTTGGAGTTTATTGGAAGTTGGTCGGGATACATACGCGTACGTTCGTTGACGAGCATTCTGATATTTTGAAGGTAACTATATAGGCGTATATAAAAAGCCAATATTGATCGGAAATAAAGTGATTGCTTTTCAATAAAATATTGCACAAAAGTTCATACCAAATCGCACCAAATGGGTTCGAAAATTGAAAAAAAATCCAATTCTGAGGGCTCCCCTCCTGTTCGAGCTTTTAAACCATCTATACTTAAATCAAGAATATATCAGTATAATAATGCTCACATTTTTTCGTGCATTGATAAAAAAAAATATTTTATTGGAAATGAAGAGGTGTGTTTTCGATAAAATGTTGGTCAAAAGTATACACCAAATCGCATCAAATGAGTTCGAAAATTGAAAAATGTTCTACTTTTGAGGAGGGCACATCACCCCTCAGACACCACCCCCCTGTCCGAGCATGGACCAATTTAAAGCTAATTTGATATTAAAGCTAATTTGATATTAAAGCTAATTTGATATTAAAGCTAATTTGATATTAAAACCCAAAGTGTGAGTGCGGTTCGCCCCCCCCCCCCCCCCCCCCCCCCCCTTGTGCCCACCAAAAAAATGTTGAATATGCTGGTAATGCCACAGCGTACACTTGAGCGTATACAGGTCAAGACCTGGAAAGCAATAGTTGCGAGCGCAATGGCAACATAGACGGAAAGCGTAGACGACGACGACACACATGTCCGCACCCCAATATGTTGTCTTATATGCACGTGTTTCCGAGGTGCGTGTTAACAAATAATTGTTGATTGAGAAGTATTTGTTCATATTAAAAAGGGTAAGGGGGTCATACGATTGTTGGTAGCCTTTGAGGGCGTCATACAAAGCAAAAATACTAGATGTGAGTTACTAGTTATACATACATCCCATCATTAAAACTATATTTTCATCATACATTTAGGTTGATATTATCCCATTTTTTGGAATTTGACAATTTTGCAGCCACTTTAGGAACCATTTTGGGGGCCATTTTGGATTTTGAACTATTTCAACAGAGCACAAATACTGGATATGAGTTACTTGTGGTCTAATACATACATCACATCATTAAAATTATATTTTTATCATACATTTCGGTTGATATTATGCTATTTTATGGAATTTTGACCACTTTTGACCATTCATTTGGCGGCCATTTTGTTTTTTAAGTATGTTAACAAAGCACAAATACTAGATTTGAGTTTCTAGTGGTCTAACACATACATCCCATTATTAAAACTATACTCTGATCATACATGTTGGTTATGCCAATATATGGAATTTTACCCATTTTGGCGGCCATCTTGGATTTAGGAATGTTAACAAAGAAAAAGTTCTGTATATGAGTGTCTAGTGGTCTAATACATACATCCCAATATTAAAACTTTACTTTCTTAATACAATTTGATTGCTATATGTCATTTTATGAGATTTGACCAGTTATGGCGGCCATTTTGGACGCCATCTTGCATAACCCCTTAGCAATATGAAAATATTGTTGGTAACATCCTGATTATGTCTTAGGATCATAATAGGAAGTAAACAAAGTTGGTTTGGGGGAGTCCTGGGGGGTGCACACTAACCCTCTGTAGATACCCGACTATATGTATGCATTTGACGGCTTGTCTGGCGAATGCAAAATTTGCCTTTTGGGACACCCTGTACTTTCGGTTGGTCACACTTTTTGGGGATGAATTGAGAGCATTGTAATTTAAATCGCCCCCTTTATCGACCAACTCGCCATATGCGGTTGACTGTCCATGCGTGGCTGTGTACCGAGGTGTATAGGCGTCTGGTTGTGACACCAGCCAATCAAAGGCTCTCTATTCTTTCGCGGTTTATTTCGGTTGCGCTTTGCTTGTCACATTTTCGGTTGAGATCATCAGGGCTAGTTGGTAAATTTCCCTCCCACCCACCCTTTGTGCTTGCCTCTGGGGATGGAGGAGGTCATCAGGTATACTGTTTTGCACCTGGTACTGGTTAGGTTAGGGGGAGTTGGGAGGTATCCCTCATGTGCTATGTTGGAGGGGGGTCCTGATTGGTCCTTCATCCTTCCACACCCCTTGCCTGCTTGCCGCAATGAGATCCCTCTTATAGTCGGTCCCTTGTAAGGCGTGAAGTGGGGGTCGGGCGGGGGCATTTTCCGCGTCACCACTGATTACGGTGACTGAGTCTTCCGTTGCTGGGCTCATGGGAAATGTTTTCGCCCCGGCTCCCTCCGGCAGCTATTTCTGTCATGTCAACCTTGTGTTCGTCGTGTACACCGTTGTGTTCCTTGTATATGTCATGTCTACCTCGTCTTCGTATCCTGTTGTCCATAGTAGTAAATGTTATAAATTAATGTGTAAATGTCATATTAAAGTCGTGGTGATATTTGATGAGTATGTCGTCGTCATAACCCATATAAATTGGGTATGTTCTACAATAAAACTGTTCCAATATGGTCTCAGCCCAGTCCTGCAAATTCCTATCTCGTGTTTGTCTTATTAGTGTTTTACGGGGTGGCATCTAAGGGCAAGTTGTTTGTGGTTTTTCTTAGTGTTTTATTACAACTAATTATTATCCGTAATATTATTTTCTAGTAATTTATCAAGAATAAATAACTATGTCTAACAAATACAAACAATGTAAATTATTTGTATAGTTATAATTATTCAAACCTTAAAATATATAACTGTTTGTTTTGACAATTATTTGTTCAATGATTTTAATCTCTTGTAGAATCTACGATGGTGAAAAAGTGGTACCTTGTGAAGGAATTCATGAAGAATACTGGAGAAGATTTCAAAGGAGCCCATAGTATAGCTGTACGTAAGACTAGTATCGTAGTTGTAGATATCGTGGCCAAAGAGGCTTACCTTTACCACCATAATGGTAAACCCATGTGTGTCATCAACACACCTTGTGATATCCCTGAGGCAGCGCTCCTCTACCCACGTGCCACAGCTATGACATCAGATAATAACATTGTGTTGGTTGACAAATCCCAATACGTCAAGATGTTCACTGCTGATGGTGTATACACCAGAAGCTTTAGTACCTTCCACCCCCATGAAGTACCCGGTAACACCACTGTCGGTACTAAGTCTGTGGCAGTGTCTAGTAAGGGTCATATCATGATTGGGGATATCGAGAGAAACCTGATAACAATCCATAATGGTAATGATGGGAGGATTATTGACACAATCAAGGTCAGCATTACACCGTATTATCTGGCTGTTATCAGTAACCAGACCATCCTTGTTAGTGACGAGACACGTGTTGTAGCAGTAGACGTATCATCTCACAAGGAGGTGTTTAGTATCGACACCTGGTTGTCTGATGGGAAGGTGGGTGTGCCAATGGGAGTGACATGTGACAATGAGGGTAATGTGTACATAGTTGTGCCACCATCTGATTTCTCATACAATGCAAGTCATATCCATGTATACAATGAACAGGGTGTGTACAAAACATGCATTGCTCGTGGGTTGCATACCCTGTTTGGCGTGTCATGGTGGAACAATGCATTATACATTGCGAATTGGAACTCAGTTCTTATATACAGCACTGATGAACATTACGCAAAATAAAACTCCCTACAAAATATTTAGAGATATGCAATACCAAAATAAAGTTATCTCACTACAAACATCTGGAATTTAAAAATTAATTAAAATGTTGTTTTTGTCATTAAGTCTTAAATCAAATTCCTATGAAAATTACTCTTTGAGCAAAAATGTATTGTTTCTATATTTTAAGCGTGATTACATGAACCCCAGCTAATTTACCCCTATATGACGTATAATGCTTAGAAACACTCATTATTGCTCTTAGTCGTAATATTTATATTTAAAAAAACACCGTTCATTATAACAAATATCAATTGCTTAATGTGATAATGTTTTAAAATAAATTACCGTTCATTATATCAAATATCAATGGCTAAATGTGAATGTGTAACTCAGAATGTATTTATGATTTATGATCAGAAATGTAAATCTGCAAGAAAATCTGCTTTCAAACAAAAATCAAGGATATAGGTCGTCCAATGGAAAAGGTCGCATAATATGCCTTTAAGTCAGTATTATTGCGGGCTTTTTTTAAATTTGTGATGGGAATTATTTCACAGAAAACCAATAATTATCATCTTTAATATCGTAAGTTCCTCATTGCATTCTACACTCCTATTTCACAGAATTTTCAGAACATTATGCGACATTCTTGGCACTCTCATTTATCACGTAGGCCTGCATGGTAATATATATTATTTTACTTCCATGCGTATCATGTTTTCCGGATGGTTATTACAGGTCTACTTTTCTAAGTAAGGTTTAGAATTGAGTATGCATACATTTCACTTACAAGCAAACAATTCAATTTGGCATACAAGGGAGTATACCTTATTTTGACTTATGAGCAGATGTATATATTACCTGCATGATTTATGTAGGCCTACACGAGGCTTGATTTCATTATGTATAGAGCTTAAATTGGGAGAGTGCGTAGCAATGCCTAAGGTAGGCCTACCCATTAAATTTGATACCCCAAAATGGTGTATTTGACCTAGAAAAAGTGAGGATTGAGGATTTAAACAGGCATAAATGTGTAAAGGGAGTGTCCTCTTTTTGTTCATACACGGGTCCGCTCAATGTGGAATATCCCGGGTTCGAAAATCGGCAAGTAGTAGGTTGGCCTCAGTGAAGTATTAATTGGATGAATATAATAAGTGATACTACCTTGAACCATATTATGATGTATCCCATAGGCCCAACAATTACTTTTTAACATGTTTATTGTCAACAAACTTATCGTCTTATACAATCTAAACAACGACGTGTTAACACTATTACTCTCATCTCCTTCACTGGGCTTGACTTGTATTACCAACCGATTATATAACCTACAAAACACTACTGTCAGCCCCACCCTTATTTAGAAAAAATGCGATTGCGCTTTAACATTCCGTGATTTTAACTTTAATATGGCTTAATTCCTGTTTAGTTTGAAAGGTTTCTATAAAGCAAATGCTCAAGCCAAAGGCCCTAATAAACAGAATACAACACTACCTGCATTTCTTCCAATCTTCAACCATACCTTTATACTGAACACGCCATAGCTGATATTAACAATGTATTTAGTGTACCAAACACAACATGCATGTTCAACACAAATACAACATAAATTCTAATGATATCAATTATCGATAGGGTTAAAGGTGCACTGAGAGATACGTATGGGAGTGCGCCTTCAATTTTTCTGGAAATCAGGTTTTTTTGCAGCTTACGAAATACTAAGGCATATTCATACTAACTAATATCTGAAACCGTTTACCTGAATTCGCCGTCTATCATGTACAATTTCACGATTTGGTAATTTCGATGTAGATTACATCGAAATTATCAGCATCACTCACCACATAAATCGCTTCAACAAAATGTCAATCTAGCGTCATCATTCAACCGTTTCCCATAAATCACTACACTTCTTGGTTCCGACGTACCATCTATTAAAACAATTATTTGTTTCCAAATATCATTTTTCTCGGCAATCTCTTAATACCCCTTTAATGCATGATAAGAGGGTTCTGCCATTACTACCATGACTACCACGTCTTATATTTGTATTATTATGGAGACCGTAACACAATTTAGCACGGAAAGGTATAGCAATTCGTCGATATGATACGTTTACTGCTACAACCCCTTTTATTCAAATATTACCCGCAAGTGTTGTTTGCAAAGTGCATCTGATTGATATGTCACAATCCTCTGCTTTATTTGTAAAATAATATTTTTTTACTGATATGACGTTTAAGTGTCACCGCACATAATAAATACCTCTGATTGATATTTAAAGTGGCCTTGAATAATATACATAGTATTTTTGATTGATGAAATAATGCTTTATGGTTGGTAAATTATCTCTTCGGCCGTTGATATGTTTAGTGTACCTTCTTATTTAGGTATTTGCCTTTGGTTAACGTGCTAAAGTCTCGGATAAATCTGTATAGTATCTTTATTTTATCGTATGTCTCTTATTGATTCAACAAATATCTCTAATTAAAGGTAGATGATCCGATTGCTGGCCCGATTTTCAACTCGATGTTTTCTATTTTACATGAAAGGTCATCCTTAAAATTGTCGCATTCCAAAGTTTGAGTTGCATAACTCCAACAGTTCTATTTTTAGAAGGTCACAAAATATTGGCCCATTGAGTAATACACAGACTGGTTGGTGGTTACCCACCGTTGGCAGTAATTCACCACATTTTAGCCTATAATTTCTTAATGAAACATTTCTGGCCCCTAAGATTTTACAGACATAATGAGAAAAATACGAGGATTCTTCTGATATCAAAATATCTTGATGTGAAGAAAAAAATCATAGCCCCAAAAAAGTGATCGGAACATACACCTTTAATACGTAGAGAGCCTATAACTTGTTCTGCCAATCACTCGCCGGCGATTTATGTGTAAACAACCTCTATTAAATAATTTATATACGAGTCTGTTATGTTGAAATGTCCTCTATATTTTAGGGAATATCTGTTAATAATGTAAGTAAAAGATATATCAATTATGTTAGCTAAGAAAAAGTTCCTGACAGGTGCTTTTATGTAAGCTGATTTATAACAGTCACTGTTTATAATCAGTAATCAATATCTAAAATCTATGACACACTATACACTCTCAGTAAAAAAAGGTTCCTCACGTTGTCCTCCATATGGAACCGTCATTGAAGAACCCTCTTGAAAGGTTCTTTAAAGAACAAAAAAAAGGTTCTTCAGTTTTGTCCTCTATATGGAACCCTAAGGGCTCTTCATACTTTTCTCACTCCGTACATACAAAATAGACCTAACCTGAGGTCAGGTGATGACAAATTACTTCTCACAATCCCTCGCACGAAGCGTGCTCTTGGAGACAAAGCCTTCTACGCTATTGCTCCACGTCTATGGAACTCTCTACCTGCCTCACTCCGCAATTGTTCTACTATTCATAAGTTCAAAAAGGCTCTCAAATTTCATCTGTTTCCTAAGCATTAATCCCCCGCCTCACGGATTCCATTCTGTTTTTTTAGCTTTGTATATTGTGCTGTCATATTTTGTGTATGTATAGGCCCTTTTTACTTTGTACAGTATAATAATATGTTGCAATAAGTTTGAGTGTTTTTGTGTATTTTAAGATTTTACTATTTTGTACAGCGCTTTGACCACTTTTGATTAGGCGCTTAATAAATGCTGCTTTATTATTATTAAAGAACCCTCTTGAAAGGTTCTTTAAAGAACCCTCTTGAAAGGTTCTTTAAAGAACCTTAGTTTTGTCCTCTATATGGAACCGTGAGGGTTCTTCAGGGTTAAAGAACCCTCCCTCTTGAAAGGTTCTTTAAAGAATCAAAAAAGGTTCTTCAGTTTTGTCCTCTATATGGAACCCTGAGGGTTCTTCAGGGTTAAAGAACCCTCTTGAAAGGTTCTTTAAAGAACCAACAAAGTTCTTCAGTTTTGTTATTATAGAACCCTTAGGATTCTTCAGAAATATTTAGAAATACAATAGATTGTTTCAAGCACCATTTTATTTTGCTGTTTGCATACTTTTCTAATTTACTTCATTAATATAATGCATGTATCTGGTTTGTGAACAATCACTAAGTGAGTGACGTCTTGAATTAATCATGTTAATAAAATGGATATAAATCCTTACGAAATCTACTTTCCATGGTGTTAATTTTAAAGAAGCCGATGCACACCCCAGAGCCAAAGTGGACACAATATTAAGGGTCCCATGCGGGCCCACGATCGATGTTGGCTGGGACCCGTGTGTCAAATAGTTCTGAAGTGCAAGTCATTATAAAGAACTCTCACAGCTTTTCATGGAACCTTTTTTCGTATTTTAGGGTTCTATAAGGAACCATTGACTCAGGAAGAACCTTTCATTCTGGGTTTGGAACCATTTGTATCCTTCTTAGAACCATTAAAGGTTCCTTGAGTGCAGAAGGTTCTACATCGAACCCCGAACTTACTCAAAGAACCCTTTCCGAACCATTTGTGCTGAGAGTGTAAACACTAAACATGCTAAACGAGCAAACTTCCTTTCCTCAATATGACACTTCATGCATTATATACACTCGGCAAAAGAAGTTCTTGGACACTTAAATTAAATTAATATTTAATAGAATATATATAATTATATATATGATTATATATATAAAATTGTATATCAAAATAAGCAGAAAGTAATCCTCTAACAGCTTAACATGGAATTTAGACATGATCACTCATGCATGGCTGAACCCATTCACTTGACAATGGCAAGAAGATTGCAAAAAATTGGATAATCCCTCCATTCAAATGACTGTAAATGCTCATTTCTTGCAATTTCCTTTTACGCACCTTACCATTGCTTAATGAATGTGCTCAGCCATGCATGAATGCGTACATCTTAATTTCATACAGACATGATAGAGAATTATTGTCTGCTTATTTTGACATGCATTGTTTAATTTTTATTAAATATTTATGTGAAATATTTGAACTTCAATGAGCATGTAGCGCCCGATATAAGGACGGAAAAATATGTTGTGTTTAGGAACACAACACGAAACACAACATAATGTCGCCCCCATCGACAGAGGTATTATTTCCGATCCATTTCTTTTGTTTTTATTATTTGTTGTGTTTTGTGTTGTGTTCGGAAAAAATGTACCTGAAAAAATCCAGTTCTTATGTTTTATATTATTTTCGATCTATTTCTTATGTTTTCTATTATTTGTTGTGTTTTGTGTTGTGTTTGGAAATAATGTACCCAAAAAAATCCAGTTCTTATGTTTTATATTATTTTCGATCTATTTCTTTTGTTTTATATTATTTGTTGTGTTTTGTGTTGTGTTTGGAAATAATGTACCCGAAAAAACCCACTTCTTATGTTTTATATTATTTTCGATCCATTTCTTTTGTTTTATATTATTTGTTGTGTTTTGTGTTGTGTTCGGAATAAATGTACCCGAAAAAAATACAGCTCGTATGCTGTATAAAACAACAAATAATATAAAACAAAAGAAATAGGTCGAAAATAATATAAAACATAAGAACCAGATTTTTTTGGGGTACATTATTTCCAAACACAACACAAAACACAACAAATAATAGAAAACATTAGAAAAAGATCGAAAATAATATAAAACATAAGAATTTGATTTTTTAGGGTACATTTTTTCCGAACACAACACAAAACACAACAAATAATATAAAACAAAAGAAATAGATCAAAAATAATATAAAACATAAGATTTGGATTTTTTTGGGTGCATTATTTCCAATCACAACACAAAACACAACACAAAACATCAACAAAATGTACCGGAATGTTGTGTTTAGGAACACAACACGAAACACAACATAATGTCGCCCCCATCGACAGAGGTATTATTTTCGATCCATTCATTTTATTTTCTATTATATGTTGTGTTTTGTGTTGTGTTCGGAAAAAATGTACCTGAAAAAATCCAGTTCTTATGTTTTATATTATTTTCGATCTATTTCTTATATTTTCTATTATTTGTTGTGTTTTATGTTGTGTTCGGAAAAAATATACCCGAACAAATCCAGCTCTTATGTTTTATATTATTTTCGATCTAATTCTTATGTTTTATATCATTTGTTGTGTTTTGTGTTGTGTTTGGAAATAATGTACCCAAAAAAAAATCCAGTTTTTATGTTTTATATTATTTTCGATCTATTTCTTTTGTTTCATATTATTTGTTGTGTTTTGTGTTGTGTTCGGAAAAAATGTACCCGAAAAAATCCAGCTCTATGTTTTATATTATTTTCGATCTATTTTTTATGTTTTATATTATTCATTTGTTGTGTTTTGTGTTGTATTTTAAATAAATGTACCCGAAAAAATCCAGTTCTTATGTTTTATATTATTTTCGATCCATTTCTTTTGTTTTCTATTTTTTGTTGTGATTTGTGTTGTGTTCGAAAAAAATGTACCCGAAAAAATCCACTTCTAATGTTTTATATTATTTTCGATCCATTTCTTTTGTTTTCTATTATTTGTTGTGTTTTGTGTTGTGTTCGGAAAAAATGTGCCTGAAAAAATCCAGTTCTTATGTTTTATAATATTTTCGATCTAATTCTTTTGTTTTCTATTATTTGTTGTGTTTTGTGTTGTGTTCGGAAAAAATGTATCCCAAAAATCTAGTTCTTATGTTTTATATTATTGTCGATGTATTTTTTATGTTTTCTATTATTTGTTGTGTTTTGTGTTGTGTTCGGAAATAATGTACCCCAAAAATCCATTTCTTATGTTTTATATTATTTTCGATCCATTTCTTTTGTTTTATATTATTTGTTGTGTTTTGTGTTGTGTTCGGAAAAAAGTACCCCCAATAAAATCCAATTCTTATGTTTTATATTATTTTCGATCTATTTCTTTTGTTTTATATTATTTGTTGTGTTTTGTGTTGTGTTCAGAAAAAAATGTACCTAAAAAAATCCAGTTCTTATGTTTTATATTATTTTCGATCCATTTCTTTTGTTTTATATTATTTGTTGTGTTTTGTGTTGTGTTCGGAAAAAATGTACCTGAAAAAATCCAGTTCTTATGTTTTATATTATTTTCGGTCCATTGCTTTTGTTTTCTATTATTTGTTGTGTTTTGTGTTGTGTTGGGAAAAATGTTTCCCAAAAAATCTAGTTCTTATGTTTTATATTATTTTCGATGTATTTTTTATGTTTTATATTATTTGTTGTGTTTTGTGTTGTGTTGTGTTCGGAAAAAATGTAACCCCAAAAAATCCAATTCTTATATTTATATTATTTTCAATCTATTTCTTATGTTTTATATTATTTGTTGTGTTTTGTGTTGTGTTCGGAAAAAATGTATCTGAAAAAAATCCATTTCTTATGTTTTATATTATTTTCGATCCATTTCTTTTGTTTTATATTATTTGTTGTGTTTTGTGTTGTGTTCGGGAAAAATGTACCTGAACAAATACAGTTCTTATGTTTTATATTATTTTCGATGTATTTTTTATGATTTCTTTTATTTGTTGTGTTTTGTGTTGTGTTCGGAAAAAATGTACCTGAAAAATCCATTTCTTATGTTTTATATTATTTTCGATCCATTTCTTTTGTTTTATATTATTTGTTGTGTTTTGTGTTGTGTTGGGAAAAAATGTACCCCCAAAAAATCCAATTCTTATGTTTTATATTATTTTCGATCTATTTCTTATGTATGTTTTATATTATTTGTTGTGTTTTGTGTTGTGTTCGGGAAAAATGTACCTGAACAAATACAGTTCTTATGTTTTATATTATTTTCGATGTATTTTTTATGATTTCTTTTATTTGTTGTGTTTTGTGTTGTGTTCGGAAAAAATGTACCTTTCGATCCATTTCTTTTGTTTTATATTATTTGTTGTGTTTTGTGTTGTGTTCGGAAAAAATCCAGTTCTTATGTTTTATATTATTTTCGGTCCATTGCTTTTGTTTTCTATTATTTGTTGTGTTTTGTGTTGTGTTCGGAAAAAATGTATCCCAAAAAATCCATTTCTTATGTTTTATATTATTTTCGATCCATTTCTTTTGTATTATATTATTTGTTGTGTTTTGTGTTGTGTTCGGAAAAAATGTACCTGAAAAAATCCAGTTCTTATGTTTTATATTATTTTTGATCCATTTCTTTTGTTTTATATTATTTGTTGTGTTTTGTGTTGTGTTCGAAAAAATCCAGTTCTTATGTTTTATATTATTTTCGGTCCATTGCTTTTGTTTTCTATTATTTGTTGTGTTTTGTGTTGTGTTCGGAAAAAATGTATCCCAAAAAATCTAGTTCTTATGTTTTATATTATTTTCGATGTATTTTTTATGTTTTCTATTATTTGTTGTGTTTTGTGTTGTGTTTGAAAATAATGTACCCAAAAAAATCCAGTTCTTAGGTTTTATATTATTTTCGATCCATTTCTTTGTTTTATATTATTTGTTGTGTTTTGTGTTGTGTTCGGAAAAAATGTACCTGAACAAAATCCATTTCTTATGTTTTATATTATTTTCGATCCATTTCTTTTGTTTTATATTATTTGTTGTGTTTTGTGTTGTGTTCGGAAAAAAGCATTTCAGTACGTCCTTAAATCGTGCAGTGTATCTCAATGAGTGTCCAGGAACTTCTTTTGACGAGTGTATATAAGAATGCTGTTAAGTTTTGATGCTTTAGTTGCCACAACTAACGAAAAAAGTTGTTAACGTTTGTATAATATGAATCTTTGATTTGTATTGGACACAGTGTGCTATTGAAAACGGTCGGGCATGTGTGAATAACTGGTGACCCTTTGCTGGTGACCTGATTCCCTGCTCACAATTCATTGTAACTGCTGAACACACACAAGGCAATGATATCCCCTAGAAAATAGTGTTACCACAACTTTATTTTCGGTTGGTCTAGTCCTTATAACTTTAAAGGTGTCCACTCGATTTGTATGAATGAGGTATCTAATTGTTGAGAGAAGAAATTTGCTCGATTACCGTATGTGTATATCGTTGATCGTTGATACTGATTACTGATTTTAAATTGTGTTTAGGGGTAAATAATTTGTCTATCTAAGTGACATGTCCATTGTGTTTATTTGTTGATGTTAGTGCTTTTGACTGGTATGCAAAAACGGTTTAATTTATATGATATAACTGTCTGGTTGCCTGGTTGCAATGTGTCTCTGATTGATCTGTTATGTATTTTTGATTTTTACCAAGTGCCTACAAAATATATTCGAATTACCTGTAAAGATCACTGTAAAGAATCTAGGATTGGTTTGTAAAATCTCGCTGATTCTATACATTTTCTCTGGTGCATGGCATTGATAATAGTTTCCCTAATTGATGTGTACAGTATTTTTGATTGATACGTAAAGTGTGTTTAATAACATGTACTGTTCCCCGGTCCTAGCCGATATACAAAATGCCCGTACTGTATGAAGTGATTCTTGTGATACGACTACACTGCAAATGTGTTTGGTCAAAAATTGACCATTTTGACCAACGTTTGGTCTTATATGAACAATCTAGTGTGTTGGTCAAACTTTTGACCAACTGCTTTTGGAACAAATGTTAACCAAGCGTTGGTTAACAATATACCAACACTTTAATTGGGCAAAACACTTCACCAATTGTTGGGCAAATATAATGAATAAACAGTTGGGTAATAGGAAATATAATCTTACCAACTGTTGGTTGGTTGGTCAATGTAATGAGAATATTTAACCATATATTGGGCACTCTTTTACTTTATGCCAACAGTTGGCCAAAATATTGGGTATGGTTAGGGTTAGGGTTTCAAAGGTAGTCATAATTATAATCCTATATATACACGATATAATTCCATCAAGAAAAGTATCAACAACTTTGGTAAACTTACCGTCATGACCGTAGAAAATGTACATTTTGCAATCCTGCAATTAGAAAATTATTCACGGAATTCTTGAACTCGTTTTGATGGAATTATATCATGTAGGCCTATAATAATTGTGACTTTATACCTTTGAAAGTTTCTATCATTTACGGTGGAAGGCCCCAAGAGTCTTGCCAAGACCCAGCAGACGCGATACCGACATGACTTCCACGTTCGCCATTCTGATGATGAATGATGAATTCGCAAGCAAACGGTGGGAATGATGCCCAACTGTTGGGCAGTTCTAGCTTGCAGTGCGCATGATCGGTCGTCTTTGCCCAACAAATTTGCCCAACAATTTGGATTTATTCAAATTTCAAAAACTTTACCCAACTGTTGCGAGTTTTAGTCCAAATAAATGGGCAAAACAAAGGTTTACCGAACTGATGTGATGATATCGGTTTTGTTGGGTAAATCATTACCAACAAATTAGAAAAATGCTTTGCCCAACCGAATGTGTCAAAAATAATGACCAACACATTTGTTGATCTGATTAATTTGTTTGTAAATACCTTTGATTGATATGTAAGTGCATCTGCTTTTTAACGTACGTCATTTTAAGCGGTACTGATGGATAAGTAAAATAAATGTATTGATATAGTTCTGCTTAGTATGATCAGCGCTTGTGATTGAAATATAATAACCGCCTTCAATTGTCCTTGCTCGGATGTGGTCGAATTTTAAAAGTATCTCTGGTCGATATTGTATAGCGTATTTAAAGGCCCTGTCACACCATAGCGTATGGCCTGAACGTATGCCGACGTATTCAAAAAATAGCTCGAAAATTGTCAGAGTCCAAGAACGTCCAAGAACGTCCAACTTCCCAACGAATTGCGTAGGAAAAGTCGATATCGGTGATGGAATGGACGTATCCATAGCGTATCCTAAGCGTTTTAAACGTATACATAGCGTATGACTAACTTATTGATAGCGTATCACTAACTTATAACAAACCTTTAACAGCGTATCACCACGTATGCGATCGGCGAGCGTATGACCAACGTATGGTTAACTCTCATGAAAACAGTGCAAAATGATGTCTTTGGTCCAATACCGTTTTATACAATGTTTTCTTGCTTGAAAAACTTATTTTCTGGATAGATCTCGATGTTTTCTATTTGGACATATATACTTTGCTATACTTCTGATCGTGTTTTCACTAACAAAATTGCGCTCATATATGTCCGCAGCATAAAAGTAAATGTTGCCTTTATTAATTACAATACGAAAAGTACAACACTTTCTACAAAACGTGTCCTAATTTGTAGGGAACATATACCGATATTCCATGGTTAGGAAATAAATGCACATTTTTTACCATGTTAACATGTTTCAATTTAATATATTCTGTCCGAGATATTGATGTTTATTACGTTACCTGCGATATATAGAATATCAAAGTTGTTCAAAATTGCCATTTAAACATTTAAATGTACATATTCTTAATCTAAAAGAACATTGGTATTTGAAAATAATATCTTTAACATTCTTTAGCAGCATGTCTAACCTTGAGAATAAATCAAAGCGACCTTGTTAAGGATGTTTATTACGTTATTCAGATTGCTCCCGAACTATGTATCAAAACACAATTTGTTGTTAAAAACCTATTTGATACATACACATAGACTCTGTGGTTACTTGGAGCACTCGCTAGCTCTTTCCAGATCGTCTACATGGTACTATGTGTACGAAAAACGTTTACTACGTTATCGTTTATTACGTTATCAAATAAATCGATAAAGAGACAGCCACACTCTACGACTGTATTAAGCAAAGACATGTGGCAGGCCCTTTTCGCAGGCATACATTGGGAATACTTGTTGAAAATACAGTGCGAAAAAAACACGACGAATGGTAAGATTTCATTATTTTGTTCTTGGAAGTAATATGAAAATTAAGCTGAATGAAAGTTGAAGTCATATAGATCTCTTAGGAACATTGCAAATGGACCTATGATATCGAAATGGGATTTATAATGTGAAGAAATGCAGTAGGTATCGCTAACGTGTACATTGATTGCGTTGTATATATGTTATAAGCTAGCATTTGGCACTGTTGCTGTCGCCAATAACGTAATAAACAGGATAACGTAACCAACCTCATTGTCTATTCTCATGTTAATGTTGGCATCAATTCAGTAACTTTCATGATTGATGTACTTGAGTATCATACATTGTATCCAATGTTTTAATTTTAATATGTGGACTATTCTATGTGAGGACTGAAACCACCTTATAATGGACAACGTAATAAACTTTTCATCATTTGATCAATATAATTGCACCCTGTTCATAGTGATTCAACATTTATTATGCGTTTATGAATGTTAACTTAGTGTACATACATATAGTCAACAATATTATATAGAACTGTCTTTCAGTGGACTTTGGGCAACTTAACTTACTAAAATACCGTTTACAAGATATGTTTGTGTACAAAATAAACTGACTTGGTCGATGTTGAATATATTTGTTTACATGTGTTTGTATATGTTTATTACGTTACCCACCCCATACAGTCCGAATACCAATGCCAGCGTTATTAGCAAAGCATAATAGTTATTGTTTCTGAGCTAGCTTTTAAAAACACATTATAACGATTGGAAAAAGATACGATTAAAGATATATTTTATACTTTGCACAAAGATATTCATTTTGGAAAACCGTGCATTTTTTAGTTTTAAAGCTGAGGTTCAAACAGTAATGTGAAGACCAAAAACGATTCATAATACTTGCAATTTACAAAATTACATTGCATTTTGTTCGCTGTAATTGGTAGAAGTATGCTTTCGTAACTACAATTTTGTGTTTTTGGCATCACAGTTTGTAAACTCGTTCTGATTTAGAGCTGATAGGAAGTATATAACGTAATAAACATGGAACAAAATCTGCAAACAAGTGATATTATAATATAAATTCAACCTTATATTGTACAAAAATGCAATGAGTGTTGTTCACACAATTTTAAATCTAGTATCCAGTACATGTCTACTATTAAAAAATAGTTTAATAAACAAAATTGGAGCCATTTTTTTTTTTTTTAAACTTCTGAAATCTCATTTGCACTATTTTCATGAGAGTTGACCGTATGCTTAACGTATTCGAAGCGTATGTCTGCCGTGTTCGACGTATCCTCGGCGTACAACGAACACGTGACTTATGCCGCTGCAGAAATTGTGTTTCGTACACGGCGGGACAAGTGTTGCCAGTTCAAGTAAACGCAGCCTAGATGATAACTATAAAAATATCTAGAAGGGTAAATCTATATGTCCAACCTATGACTTACGACGAGTAACGTACCTCTAACGTATGTCAGCGTATGTCAACGTATGTCTTACGTATGTCAGCGTTTGTTAACGTATGTCTAACGTACCACGAACCTATCGGGAACTTATGCAGAACGTTAAGCACACGTTGAGTACGTCGAGAAATTTTTTTCGCGGGCTCGACGTGTTTCAAATTTTCACAACGTATCAGAGCGTGCTCTTAACGTAAACGACGTATCCCCAACTTACCCCTAACTTGTATCAGCGTACACCAACGTACGCCAACATTTTTTTCGATATTTCGCATACGTTGTCATACGTTCAGGCGATACGCGATGGTGTGGCAGGCTACCGTACAGCTAGCGTATGTACCGTACAGCTAGCGAGCATTTGGCGTTTTGGGAACTTGTGGAGGGTTTGAGTATATAAATGGGTCTCTTGAGTATCTCATCCTCACTCGTGCTGAACACATCAACACGTCATCATACGCTACGAATACGCTACGCTACGTTAAGTATACGTTAAGCATACGTTAGCCATACGCTCGCATACGCTGTGATACGCTGTCATAAGTATGTTATAAGTTAGTGATACGCTATCAATACGTTAGTCATACGCTATGTATACGTTCAATACGCTATGGATACGTGACAGCGGCCTTACACAATCGCCCGGCATAAGGTGAATACGTGAGAATACGTCGAAACTCGTTGGAAATACGTTAGACATACGGCACATACGTTATCAACTCGTTATCACTACGTTGGCTTAACGTTTCCCCGTCAGCCTACGTTCATCAACGTATACCAACTTACGAGTAACGTACGAGTAACGTACCACTAACGTATGTCAGCGTATATTTAACGTACCACAAACTTACCGGGAACTTATGCAGAACGTATTAAACACACGTTGAGTACGTCGAGAAATTTTGAGCATGCTCAATATTTTTCGCGGGCTCGACGTGTGCCAAATTGTCACAGCGTATCACAGCGTGCTCTTAACGTAAACGACGTATCCCCAACGTACCCCTAACTTATATCAGCGTACACCAACGTACACCAACGTGTACATCAACGTATTTTTCGATATTTCGCATACGTTGGCATACGTTGAGGCAATACGTTATGGTGTGACAGGGCCTTAATAATATGCTAAGTGCCTCTGCCTAATGTGTTATCTCTGCTTCATATACGAGGGCAGTCAGTAAATAATGAAAGTGATCATGGTATGGAATGCATGGGTGATTCTATTGAGGGATAATGTAATCAATACCAAGTATGAACCTTTGTCTTTCAAACAATACACTTTTGGATTTCTAAGTATCAACTATGACGTCATAGCATTAGCTTAAAGTTAGTACACTTGGGACACTGCTAAATC
Organism: Ophiura sarsii; assembly: GCA_035610835.1. Classification (NCBI taxonomy): domain Eukaryota; kingdom Metazoa; phylum Echinodermata; class Ophiuroidea; order Amphilepidida; family Ophiuridae; genus Ophiura; species Ophiura sarsii. The sequence continues at coordinate 60,336,410 of CM069449.1, forward strand.
AATTATTTGTCGGGAAATTTGAATTGTTTAAATGAAACACGTGGTAAGAAAATTCATAACATGACATCAGAAGCAGGTAAATCCCGATTTATTCGCATAATTATGATACAAAAGACAATAACTTTAATCCCTGTGTAATTTGAAATGTGAAGTATAAGAGGAAAAAGTAAGGAGAAGCAATTGCATAAAAGGTTTACAAATATCAGAATTTCAAATAGCCCATTTTCATTGAAAAATGCCTAGTCAGTAAAGCACTAGTATTGCGAAAAATCAAACAATTTAGGAAAAAGACCAAGCAATAAACCCATTTGGGAGATTCCATAGGATAGTTAACTAATTATCTGAACTTATTCACATGAAATCTACAGAAAATATGCGCATGCGCAGACGTCAGATAATGTTGAACTCGGCCAAAAATTGCTAAAATCATAAATTCTAAAAAAAAATGCTAATGCTATGACGTCATAGTTGATACTTAGAAATCCAAAAGTGTATTGTTTGAAAGACAAAGGTTCATACATTGTATTGATTACATTATCCTTCAATAGAATCACCCATGCATTCCACACCATGATCACTTCATTATTTACTGACTGCCCCTCGTATGAAGGGGTTCCAATTAATACGTAAATTACCTATCAGTGATATGTCAAGTGGTTCTATGTATGCAAATTGATCGGTATATAAATTACATTAGATCGATAATTATGTAAATTATCTTAGATTGATATTAAATCGATGAACTTTGCCTCTGATTGATGTATATCTATATTGAGCTTTTAAAAAGTTCAAACAGTGCCGGAGTATGAGGGGGATGTGCCCCCCTCGGAATTGGAATTTATTTTTCAATTTTCGAACTCATTTGGTGTGATCTGGTGTATACTTTTGACCAACATTTTATCGAAAAGCCACCTCTTCATTTCCAATCAATATTTTGTTTTTATCAATGCAAGAAAGAAATTGAGCATATATATACGCCTATATTTTCTTGATTTAAGTATAGATTGTTTGAAAGCTCGAACAGGGGGAGTCTGAATTGGCTTTTTTCTTCAATTTTCGAACCCATTTGGTGCGATTTGGTATGTACTTTTGAGCAATATTTTATTGAAAAGCAATCACTTTATTTCCGATCAATATTGGCTTTGTACGAGGGTCATTCAATAAGTTATACCTCCTACCTCATAACTTTGTTATTATATTAGCCAGTCTTATCAAATATTACACAATTGTAGCTTAGAATCTCAGCTACAAATCGATAGTAAATTAATCCGAGTAATGCTTGTACTTTTCTGTATATGCAGTGAAAGCCAAACCCCCATTTAGTGTGACGGAAACGGATGAAAAACAGCAAAATATCGTCGAAGTGATATTAATTTGGCCTATGTTAAGAGATCAAACGTACCTATCGGTCAATTATAACCGTTCTAAATGTCAGATATCTCTTGAACAGACTATAAATAATAAAGGTGACTGATTTCTTAGAAAAAAATATGCCCTTTGATTAGCCAGAACCAGATCAGAACAACCATTAATTTTACCCCTCCCTTAGAGAACCCTGCAGAAGTCATATTTGATTTTCATAAGAACTAAGAGATCTTCAATATACAGGACTAAAGGAGGAATTATAAGTCTCTCGAAGAGATAATTGTCTATCATTGCCTACCTTATTGTCTATTCTGAAGGTTGTACATAAGAAAAACTCAAAAGGTGACTATTATGTTAAAGATTTCACATACGAGGCATCACTGTAGCTTAACTTGTAACAATGAAAATTTGCCCGATTAGCATTTTTCTGTATGCCAAAGGCATGTATCAATACATTTGAGTTGATATTACACAATTTGTAAGCCCACAGACGTTACTATTGCTTACAATCTCATGTATATGTGATAATAATGTAATATATTCAGATACCATTTATTGATTTCCAGTTTAAATATTTAAATCATGCGTTTATATCTAACCACACACTACGGAAATCTCCCCCCAAAAACATGTATTTATTTTAAAGGTAATTTTCCGTTTCCGTTGTCCATAATCTCTCTCTGGCTTTGACCGCATCGTAACAAAAGTGAAATAGGTATCAATTATGATTTACCATAAATGTGTAGCTATCATTACGAGCTATAATCATGACAAATGTCATGAGGCTGACATTCATATTAGCGATGTTATGAGTGAGGAGGTAGAACTTATTGAATGACCCTCGTATATAAGCCCAAGCCAGAAGAAGTTATACTATTATAGTTACCTCCAAAATATCAGATTTCTCGTCAACGTACGTACGGGTATGTATCCCGACCAACTTCCAATAAACTCCAAATGTTCTTATGTCCCTCGCATGCCTCCCCTCCCGCCTGATTGATATGAACAGTGTCTGTTTACCTCATCCCTGAAATTACTCTTGCAAAAAAGTGTTTAACCTTCACACCCGAGAGTAGGGGTGGACCCACTAATGTCTCGCTCTCTCTCTCTCTCTCTATCTCTCGCGCGAGCGCGAGATGTAACGCACATGATATAATTGTTCACTAATTTGTTGAGTTTTTTTTTGTATCTTATGGTGGAATTATCAAATGAAATGTCATTCGCTCCCTCAGTTTGGAGATAGTTAGTTTGGGTCCATGATTAACCCTCTCTGTATACACTAACGTATCTATGACACAGATCTATTATTGATTGCAGCTACTATAATTTTGATTTAATATTGTGCGTAATAATAATTTTAAAAAAACCCGAAATCGGAGAATGTCTTAAATGTTCACCGTGTGTTAATTTCTAACCTCTAGTGACTCGTAATGTGTCTACTTCCCCAGTGTTGTTAGATAAACACCAAAGGTGTTGTGTTGTGTACTGTCGCGGCAAAAGGGTGCATTTGTCGGTGAAATGCATTTTGAGATATTGGGTATTGAAAAATAAAATAAAATAAAAGCAATTTACTTCATAAAATCAGAGAGCAGTATTGAATCTTAAACACAAATGGGTAAGTTGAAGCATTGAAAAAGCTCTTTTTGTTGGTATTAAGATCTCCATTTTTTCTTTGAGAGACAACTGCACCTTTTTGCTGAGGCATAAGTATTTTTTTATGGAACAATTACAAAAAATACTTTGTTCCATCTCAAGTACATTTATAAAACATGTCAACAATAATACTTCTACTACTGGTAGATTGAATTTAAACCGGTGAAAATGAGCAATGTCAACATTTGGTCCCATTTAGAAACTATTTCTGATCCATATCTCAGGTCTCAGGGAAATTTATTGTAAGCGCACGAATCATACGAAGTTTTTTTCACTGATTACTTGTTTCATTCTAGAGTCACTTTTGATATTCAATACTTTAATTCTCGTCACCGCAGTGGCGCCCATCCCACCTTTGACTATTATTCGGGGGAATTTAAGAGGTCTTACCTAATTTCTGTCCAATTAAATACGTCTGCCGGAGGAATCGCAACCAACTTAGTATATATCAAAAACAGCAACTTTTCTAATTACAGTCAAATTCATGTAAATAGTGAAAGTCATTCGGGGTGGTATGAAGAGCCTACCCCCCCCCCCCCCCCCACCCCACACCCTCACCATCACATGACAAATCCTGCAAATGCCAGCCCCTGCGTCACAGATTCTCCAGAGTCACAATGTGGTGCGCCAACAGAGCTTTCTCTTGGCAGTTTAATGTTTAACCTCTAGCAGTAGGGCACCATGCGACTACCATGCGATTATCCTCTATTTGGGCGCATCCTACAGGAGAATTTAAGGGAAAAGTGTATTTTAGATTCCAGATTCTGGACTGTACTAGTATCGTTCAATACTGGTACAAGGTCAGTGTGCCAGTATCGGCGGATACTGCACTCTCAGAACAAAGGTTAAAATCTGTAACAATGTTGGTTAACATTTTAACCATCGTGAGGTTACCAGGTGAACCACACAATTTTGGTTGGTTAAAACCGTAACCAACAGCTGTTGGTTAAACTTTAACCTGTGGTTGGTTACAATTTTTAATCATTTGTTGGTTAATATGTTTTAACCAACAGTGGTTGGTTAAAAAATGTTGGTTAAACTTAATTTTTTTGCTAAACCTTAACCCAGACAACATTACAATATTGGCCCAATATTGGCTTTCAATATTGGCGCCAACCCGTGGCCAGGACCAACTTTGGCAAAGGACAAACCCAGGGACAAGGGACAGGACAAGGCACAGTACAGGGCACAAGATCCTCTCCAAAAGGCCGGGAAGCGATAACTTGAAACAGCGTCGGCAATTGTTAGACCACGTCAGAATGTGTATATGAAATCAATGGTGTCATTTTCCGCCCGTGTATTGTGCCCATTATTGGCCCAATATTGGTTTAACATTGGCGCGAGGAATTTTCTCTGTGTCCACGTAATTAATACAGACTCTGAGGTCCCGTGGGTAATCCTTCGCCGCGATAGCGAAAGGTACGCGGTTCGAAGCCGTATATTTTTAAAACCTTTGTTAATTTTATTCACGCCGGTTCATCAGAGTCTTTATTATTATTTGACTTACTCGGCCTGTATCATTTGCACGATTTTGTATTGATTTGATACCGTTATAGATGTAATGTGGTTGTCGGTGTAAAATGACAACGACTGCCAGAGGTTGTTTCAATGTAATCCCAGCATGCAGTAGAAAAGCACTGTGCACTAAGATAATTTAACACCTGATTTCCATTGAAATGTACAGAAATGTCATGGTCCATTAGAGGAACTAATAATGGGGGCTTTTCATATCTGTATCAATATATGAATTGGGATTCCATTTGTCAATACAATGATATCAAACAAGTTGAAAAGTCTCCATGATTAATTCTTCTAATGGATGGACCATAATGATTCTGTACATCTCATTGCAAGTCAGGTGTTGAACTGTCTCCATCATCACAGTGCACGGTGCTTTTCTACTGCATGCTGGGATTACATTGAAGCATTCCCTAGACGACTGCATAATATAATATGGCAAGTATATTGCACAATAGAACAGAAAAACCTGTTTTTTCGATCGAAAAACCAGGTTTATAAAAAAAAACCTATGACAATCGAATTCCATTAATCCGTTGAGTTCTTCTATATCAGTCAGTCATTAGCGCGATCGTTAATGAAATTAATCATTGTGAAATGAGAATCGCGTGAAATCTCGAAGTCGAGCGTCATGCGGAAGATAATCGAAATTTGTTAGATCGAAACGCCCCCGCCGTCTGGGAAGTCGCCGAGAACAAAATACTGCCCTCTGCCGTCTGAAACTGTACTCATTGTTAACGTGATTACGCAGTAAGTAGAGAACCTTGTTTCCGATCAAAATAAGACAAAATTTGTCAGTTTTTGTGCTTTTTTGTTATTTTACCGTTTCCAGAAATTGATCGAAAATCTACAGATCGCAAAGAGTGAACGTTGTTTCAATAGCATTGCGTATAGGAATTTTTATGTGGACCACCCGTATCGTAAGATATAGAATAGAAATACAGCGAGTTTTAATTGATGAAAAATAGGCGGCCTCAATTTACTCTTTGAAATGTATTCTGTGTGACAACCAAATAAAGCCGAGAGATGAACTCTTAATCATATGTTTCCATCATAGTCATTGTTCGTTCTGTGTCTCTTGCGAAAAAAAAATAAGGTTAAAAGAGTAAAAAGACTCAAGTTATGAGAAGAAAAAAACCATCATCCAGCCGTATTTTCGTCAAGGTAGCGTTAGTTATAGCGGAGGACATTCGAGTGAAATTAAGCGTTTTGTCTTGGTGTATTTAACGTCAAATTTCAGCATGACGTGAATAAATACTATATCTAACTCGGTTATAAATGCCAGATGGGTACTATTGGTAGTACTGGTGGGAGAACAATTTCAAAATTTGGGTTTTTGCGTGCTTACAGTTCACGTAATTTACTCCACGGATCTCTCGTATTTTGACATGAACCGTGCGGTAGAATTACTCCCCCCGTTTTATAAACATCTAATTAGTTTTCGTATTTATATAATATCGCATAGCTACATCGGTCTTTTTTTGATTAAATATGAGTGATAATGTATTATACAATCTATTTAGATCTTGCTATTCAACGAACAAGTCCGAGCATAGTTTGTATTAAAGCCGCAGACAGCGTGAGAAATAGCGAATTCGTTCACAAACTAGACGGTATTTTAAAAACGCAAATCTTGAAAATTACGATAACCGCGCCAAAAATCAAAATTGCCTAGTTTTTGACCGGCTGGATAAAATTAATAGGAAGCCTATTAGGCCTTGGGTTTCAATGAATCTGTACATTTCAAACCACTGGGACGGGACCTTCATACAATAGCATACCAAAATCAAGGCTAAATTCTAGAACGGTGCCATGCTACAACTTTAGTGTACACATATAAAGCCTGTAGGCTATTATATTATTTTTCACACGCAAAATATTTGCCATAGGCTAGCTCGCTCTACCTGCATTTACTTTTATAAATATTATTGTTCTGCAAATAGTAATGACGTTATACAAGCCTAGTATTAACTGACAGCAGCTATTTTAGGTAGAGTCCCTTGTGGCATTGAGTCCCATAATAAGGCCTTTAATATTTTGTAAACTTAGAACAGTCAAAAAAAATCACAAGAGGAGTCAGTAAATAACAAAGACACAACACAGTCAAATACAAGGAATGTTTTAATTTTTTTACATGGGGTGGGGCAAAGAAGATTTCTTGTTCAGTCCAGCATGCTTGGCAACACTGCACTGGTAACAGGGCTTATGATTAAAGGCATAGTATGCGATCTTTTCCAGAGAGCGACCTCTATGATTTTTTTTAGAAAGTAGATTTTCTTGCAGATTTACATTTCGTATTAATTACCCGACAGTTTATTTTCATTCTAAAACCATGATTTTGAAGTAATTAAGAATCGTATCGCCCTGTAAATCTGCAAGAAAATCTGCTTTCAATTTGTTTTTCAATGTTGAGGGCGTTCCCTGGAAAGATCCCATAATATGCCTTTAACAGCTGGTGGTCCTCCGACTTGCACCTTTTAAGGGACGCAATATTAGATTTTCAAGGGGAGTTTTTTGAAGAAGAAAAAATAGTCCCCTTCCCTTCTAGGGCCTCTATGCAGGCCATAACAAATCCCCCTACCCTGATGAGTAAAAAAACCTCTACCCACCCAATATGAATGAATAAACAAAATTTAAATCCCCTACGGCGGCAAAAAAACACACACAAAAAACCAAACTTCCTACCACCCTGTGAGAATCTGATGGTGCATCCCTGATAGTGATACATGGTACAGATAGGCACACTTTGCCACAGATATGAAAACAAGATGAATCTCAACTAAAACTGTTATTCTAAAAATCAAGGGTCTTAAAGAAAAAGGACTGAATTGAAGTTACATCAATTTAACTTCTTGCATGACTATTTTTCTTAAAGACCCTATAAATTTAACAACACTTAAATCATTTCCTTGCCCTGTAAGTAAAGTCAATGGGACACAATAGATACTGGTGACCAAAATCAGTGATCATGTGATGAAAGTAAAGCATGCTAGTACTGCACAAGAAATCTTTGGGGTGTGGCAAAACCCAATGTTAAAACTCCAAAAAGGGGGAAGGGTAGGGGAGTTTTAAATGGTTTTGAATACTCCTTAAACTTTTTGTTATTCATTGGAATTCTCAAACAAATCTTTTATTACATTTTGCAATATTCTAACGTTTCCACAAGTGCATTTATTTTTCGATAAACAAAACATAATTGACTACATTCATCATACACTACAATACAAATCTTATTTCACAATTCTGTGTTTTCATTCACCCTATACAAAGTAAAATATCCTTCACTTATGATTTTCATCCTTCAAATTTTCTCGAGTGTAAAAATGTCGAAAATGTCATCGTTTTTCTGCCCGAAATATATGTCCTTGTTAGAATTCATTTCAAACAGGGTGTCCAAAAAATCATGAATTTCAATAATTACAAGAAAACCTACTTTTGTAATATTAATTGATCACAACATGAATGCCTGGCATTGATTGCACTGATATCTTATTAACATATTTTATTTCAAAATCTGTTGATCTAATGAAATAAGCTTCTGAAATTGAATCAGAAAAAAGGTGTGTTGCCCTCAAGTGCTAAAAAGTTAGTATTGGGTCTTTTTTACCCCTTTTATTCACAACAAATTAACTAAAATTCAGTGTTCAAATTAAGTGGTAATCTGGGCCGAGCTTCCCGAAGCCCAAAAATGCTGGCGGATAATCTAAATTTCAAAGCAGGTTATCCGTCGGATGATTATACTTTTAGAATATTTGTACTGTAGCCGAAAACCAAAAACATTAAAGGTAATTTTCATAACATGGTTATCTGCTGGTCAACATAATATTTGTTCTTAATTTGAACACTGACTGATCATATTCAACCTATTGTGAGAATGTCATTGAAGTATTTAGGCTAAATTAAAAAAAATCATTTGTCTCAAAGCTCCCGCGCGCGTTAGTTTATTGATGCGCATTAGAAAAACAAAAATTACACCGATTACAAAATTTCACCGATTTTTCACATCATTTTGAATACAAAAAGTTACTTTTATTAGGATTTGTGACCATATCAACATTTGAGCAAGTGCATTGATTTTTGCTATTTAACTCCAAACACATGTGACATGGCACCACGAAATAGGCGGAAAGTCGCAGCGAAGATGTTATTGAATTGAGGTAGCATACCATATTATTGATTTGCCGTTTAAATTGTTGTTGGTATGGACCCATGGTCCCTTCTATTATAGGGGAATTCTAAAATAGCAGCATGTATTGTTATGTTAACCCTAACCCCCTGAGTGCTAAAAAATGCTAATCCAAAGTCCCTCTCCAAACGCCTGCGCCGTCGGTTTTCGATGACGTAGTCAACCGAGCCTATAATGAGTGCAGTATACTGCACGAATGTGTAGCTGAGGGCCGTGGCTTAGTGGTTGGAAGGTAGGGCTTGAGAACGGAGGGTCCCCGGATCGAATCCCGGCAGGTTCCCGGAGATTTAGTTGGTGTTTTTTCCTCGAAAATTGTGATCCCGGTCAAAAATCCTAAACCGGGGTTAGGGTTATGAGTAGCCTGCGCCGTCGGTTTTCGATGACGTAGTCAACCGAGCCTATATAATGAGTGCAGTATACTGCACGAATGTGTAGCTGAGGGCCGTGGCTTAGTGGTTGGAAGGTGGGGCTTGAGAACGGAGGGTCCCCGGATCGAATCCCGGCAGGTTCCCGGAGATTTAGTTGGTGTTTTTTCCTCGAAAATTGTGATCCCGGTCAAAAATCCTAAACCGGGGTTAGGGTTATGAGTAGGCTATTACCAGCCATGCCAGGCTATTTATTTTATAATCCCACTATAATAAAAGGGCTTGGTCTATACTAACAACAAACGGCAAAAATCAATAACACGCTATCCTAGCTCAATTCAGCAACATCTTCGCCGCCACTTTCCGCCTGTTTCGTGGTGCCATGTCACATAATGGCCTCAGAGATTGTTTACACTTTTTCTTCAATTCAATTTCTTCTTAGAAAACAAATGGATTTCCATTTAAAAGCTCTGAAACAGTTCTGTAGGGTTTGCGGTTCGAGACTTCAGTTGAATAAATATAAAAGAAGTAAAACCAGCCGACCACCCAAACCATGCGAAAACTATCTGCAGGAATTACTAACTGCATTTGGTATAGACATACATAATGATGAAAGGAGTAAAGAACCCACCCATCTATGGACATCATGCTACACGATTCTTATGAAAACAAGAAAGAACAAAGATTATGTTCATACCACAACAGTGATTGAATGGACTGCACATTCAAGGACAACGCTATGCGGATCATGTAGCAAATTTAGGAACAGTCAAGCTGGAGTACTGGATTTTGGAAGAAGCGAGACTCACTGAGCCATCTGAGAAATCCTCTCCCCTTTCTAGTCAATGTTAACAATATATTCCCCTGTGATTTTGGAGAGTGACAATCATTGCAGGGCATGACCCTGACCTCTTCAGACAGCGATATCAAAGATCTGTTCACCTGCAAGATATGTTTGAATTTGCTATCATCACCGGTTACATCACAATGTGAACACAGCTTCTGCTCCAGTTGCTTGTCCTCTGCTTTTCAAAAGGCACGTTCAATAGCTATATCATGTCCATCATGTAACAAGGACATCCAATATTCCCATGTCAAGCAGGCATCTTCATCTGTCAGAATTCTATATGGCAAGCAATTCATAAGATGCAGTTCTAATCTGAAGTGCAGTGGAATTTTGCTTCAAGAATTCATCGATTGTGCGGCTGATATGACTTCACCCGCAGCTCGTCACCTGACTAAATTGGCGCTTGAATTCAGTCCATCCAGTTCATAGCCCGTCGGGAAGTCCGTCATGACTGCCATCGGTACTTGGGTCCATCGCCTGACAAAGAATACACAAACACTTCAGTTAAAGAGCAATCCACAATCAAAGAAGGTAATTTGAACAGAATACTAAAACTAACATTTCATTTCTGGTGATTTAAAACAACTTAATTTCTCTAGCAATTTAGTTTTGCCAGGAGATCCAATTCATCAAATTATAATATTTATAATGGTTATAAAATTGATGAAATGCTCAGTCGCTAATTTAAGTTGCAGTGAAATTAAGTTGTATTACAGCATGACAGATTGATCAACTCACCTTAAAAATCAGCCCGTTATTCCGTTTAGGTCCAGGAAATGAACAACTGCAACACTCTGAGCTTTCTCTTGTTTTGAATAACCTGAAATTTAAATAATTTGCAAACACTTGTGATCAACGCTTGAATGGAAATAATTTGAAGACTTGAATGTAAAATTTTACTAAATCAATGGCTCACCATTTCTATTGGATGTATTAATCAAATAAGTCTCTTGAATACAGCCTAGCAGATGACTTTTTTTCTCTTCTAAAAACAACAACAAAATGAGATGAGATGCCACCCTGGGAACATTTTTTAATGATGTCTTCATTATTAATTATAATCTACCCAGTCTACCAACAATACTGATATTCTTATGATTAGGTATCGATGGGGCAAGCTTCCATCAGAGAGAAAGTTGAGGGAAAGGCAAAGCATGCTGTTGGACAAGGTCCAAATAATTACAAAGTTTGTTAAGATCGTCAAGCCATCAACAGCAGCCACCAGCCATGACGGTTTCTTTACTATTGATGCCCCGGTCTCTTACATCGGAAACATCCGGGAATTCCTCCTAGACTACCTGGATCGCCTAGACAAGTAAGTAACACGGCATAGCAGGCTAATAGGGGTGGTAGTCCTTCAAATAACAAGGTCCATCAGCCCTTGAAAAAGGCAATGCTTTTCAAATGGTAGTTTTGTTCCTGCAAACAAACAAATATCAACCTTAGTGTTTATAATTAAACTGTTACTGATTTCATTGGAATTTTAAACCCATTTCAATTCTTAAGTTAAATCTAACATACATTCATGATTACCTTAACCATATGCATGACAGAAACCACACAGCAAGCAGCACTTCTAGGCATGCACACACAATGTCTAACCCATTCTGCAATAAACCTTGGGTACATTTTGTATGTGAACATTTAGCCTGAGGTCCTGTGCTCATGGTGTGGTGACACTCACCTTTCACCCCTGCTTAAACACAGGGGGGCAGCAAACATTATTTTATAGTCCCCCTCATTTTACCCCAACCCAGATAATTGATCTATCGCCAATTAGGGTTAAACAAGTCCACAATGGAATAAAGTGCAAGATTTCTAATCCAGATGTATATTGCATGCTGCATTCATCAGTTGCGCTGCGCCATGAATTATAATTTGTTATTTTATAAATAAAAAACATACCACATTGGTTATTGCATACATTTTCAGTCGCATTATCATATGTTTACTTTACTTGCAGAGCTGGACAATTAACATGGCATGATGTAATACCCTCAGATGAAATATGGGTCAAGGTATGTAAACAAATTTATGCATTCTGCACGCAATATTTGTTAACATGTGCAGATGCAGCAGATCTTTAACCTCGGTTTGGGTGGATAACGATTCATCCAGGGCTCCAAATAATCATTCTCTGTTATTTCCCCTGTTCAAGCTCAGGGTCAGAAGTTCGTCAAAGGTTGCAAGAAGAATCCATTTAGATTCTTGCACAGGATTTTGCGAGAATTTCTCACTCCATTCAAATAGTGTTTGACAGATAATCTACGATAATCAACTTGAATTCTTGCAACTTTACCGCCTGGAATCTTTGCAAGAATAGATTCTTGGATTTTCCTCAAATTTCTGACTCTCAAGCTTATAATAACCTAGACTATAGTTCAGTCAGTTCCAAATTGACAAAACCGGTTTACAGCAGCGAATGTATTCAGAAGAGGGTCGCCTGTAAAATGCTCGCATGGCGCAATGTGGATGTGGCGCACAATGTTGTAGTGTCATTGTATGTGACACTTGTTTACGCCATACTCACATTTATACACTTGGATTGCAAAATGCCCTCGGATAGATAAAAACTTAATATTTCTCGCCAATTTGGAACTGATTGATTTATACCAATGGTAGTCTACAATGTATATTATGTACTTATCATCATATATTTTCCATTCTAGATTGGCGGAGATCACGGAAAGGGTAATTTCAAGGTTGCCCTCAACGTATGCAACACCCACAACCCAAATGCTGAAAAGAATACAATCTGTCTTCTTATTCTTGACGGCAGAGATAAAATTCAGAATTTGCAGACTGTTATGCCACTGTTATCAACCCAAATAGATGATCTGAAAGATGCAAAATGGAGGTAAGAATAAAAGGTTAAACTGCTACCTGACTAGTTAGGAACAAAATGTTAAACGACTAACTAGTTGGGAAGAAATTGTTAACAGGCTGATAATGACACCAACTTGAAATTATACAAACTCAGTTATTTATGAAATTATCAAAATCAGAAAGCATTAATGATCATATCATACTCCTTTGATCTAGACTCACCAGAAATATACCACTTAAAAATAACACCGAACATATAAATTATATATTGCAATTTTATCATCTCCACTTAATGTTTGTTTTCATCTCTATTCTAGGGACAAGACAATTCGTCTTTGGTCATACGGTGACTTGGAATATTTGACCAAGCTATATGGATTAAATAGCTGCTCATGTAAGTTAAAGTTCATAATCAAATAAACCCACCCACATCATACAATTGTCAAGTGCGCAATTTTTTGTTACATGTAATGTCCATTTAATACCCACGTAATTCCCCATTAATGCCCTTTCTAATGAAGTTTTAGAAAAGAAAGATATTCAGCATTCTGTTAATCTTTGATCTGAAGAAGTAGTATTTGACCGACCAACAAGCTGCTGGCCAAGTCAAATTGTATTTCATTTGGTGTTACACGCCTATCACTTCATTAAACAGAATAACATTGAGATTACTAATTGTTTGGAGTATGCACTTTTTCCTCAATTTCTGCACACCCAACTTAAAATCCTGTGAGATGTTACCTTTTTCTGTTTTGAACAGGCAAGTATTGCTGTCTATTTTGTGAGACATCGAGGGAACAATTCCAAAAACCGGCGGATGTGAGGGAAACAATTCAACGTACCACCGAGTCGATGTCTGAAGACTTGAAGAAATTCCATGAAGCAGGTGGTCGTAAAGAACTTTCGAAAGACGTCTCCCACAGTGTAATCGCTGCACCATTACTGCCGTTGCCTATAGAAAATGTAAATATAAAAATGAATTCAACTAGGAAAAGTAATAATTTCAAGAAGAACAAGTCTCCAAAACTAAAAAAAATTGCATTTGCTGCCGCCAAGTGAGAAACTGATGAATGGATGGCAGGGGTTGAGGTGTTGCATTCCCCAATCTCAACTGATACCACTCAACCCCCCCCCCCCCCCCCCCCTTGCCACTGGCATTTGTTCTGCACATTCCAAGGAAATTCCAAAAATGTAGGATCAAGATATATTATTAGGTCCTCAATGTAATTTGAAATCATTGGAGCCTTGATGGCAACACAAACTATGTTAGCACAAAATACTTTATGTAGTAAATATGTAAACTAATATCTTAAACTATCGTACACCATGATAAATTGATACCATATTCCACTTTCCGGTGAAAGTCGAAGTAACCTTTCTACGTACTTACATTTTCATTTTGGTTTAGAAAACGGTTATGGTAATTCAATATTTTGTTGCAAACCATTTATGTCTCCCAACCTTTTTAGAATATACATTGATGAGATCATAGAACAACAAAAATATGTTTCATACAATGAGCTGTCTATGTTGACGGTAGTAATTGATTTCAAATCCCAAAACTGCAGGCATTTCATTTACAAAATGGAATTTGACATTTAAGAAATTGAGAAAGTGTGCCTCTAAGGTAAACCTCAGTGCTGTTTTTATCATTTGATAATCAAGTATTTGATTTGTTACAACAGGTTGCAGTGCCAAGCTTACATATATGGCTAGGCGTGTACAAAAGACTCTATGACCAATTCGTAACAGAGGTACATTTATTGGACCAGGCAGCATACAAGGCGCTCACCGGCACATGGGATTCGGAAGATGAAGAAGATCAGCAACTAGTACATTTCCAGAATCTTATCTACAAGGAGCAGACAAGACTCCAAGAACTACGGGCATCAAAGGCCACGATTGAGGAAGAGATGGAGGAGCTGGAGGAGACGTTTCCCCTAACAGTCCTTTTTGCTTCAGACTTACCTTCACAGATATATATTTCTAACCCGCGATTGCTTCTTTTGTCCTTATTCTGTTCAATGAGATGGGTATTTTCACTAGTAGTAGGCCTATATCTTCATTAATCATTGTCATCGATATGGATCAATTTTCTTCTGCATTTTCAGCTTGTCATTTGATACACTAGAAATTGAGAAAAATATCAACACAAAACAAAAACAAAATAACAAGGTATCATTATTTTATTCTATTTACACTCACAGGACAAAGAGCTAGCAACCAAGGACTTGCCTTATGGAAGAGGGCATTTGGTCTTTCAATTAGATGCAGTATTGAAAAAGCACAATGTTCACCTAGCTGCTTATTTCGGAGGATCGTTGGTAGGGAACCACGTAGACAAGATGTGCCAGGTAACACAAAACATTCAATATTCTGTTATAGAACGCCCTCTTTAGTAACACCACATATCAGGTCAGTAGTCAAAACTACAATTAGTGGGAGAAACAGATAAGAGTGATAACCAAACTACCACTGCGTGAGAGGAAGGCGAGGCAGGAAGATTTGACACCCCTCCAGTGTTTCAAATAAGCCATCAACGTCTGTGGTTTTAAATCAGGCCCGGGGCTGACATTAATCAACATTTTTAAGTTCATCATAATAATTGTATGAAACTTATTCATACTCGGTCTTTTGGCTAATTATGAACAGACTTAGCAATAAGGAAGATTTGGAGCAGGAGAGCAGTGCTAGAATACTTGTGATAAGCTGTGTACACCAATATGTAAGGTCAGAATTTCCAAAAGCCCTCTTTTTCAAGGGCTGATGGCTCAATGGACCTTGATATTTGAAGGACACCCACCCCCCTGTCATTAATCTTTACTACTTCCGGTATTACTATAATTTACAAGGTACAACTTTAACAATTCTTCTTTCACTTTTAGCAGGCTTTGGTATTTGAACATTTAAAAATGTTGTTTTGAAACCTACCTTTTACAGAAAGATGCCATTGAAGACCTGACGCAATCACCTTATGATATGCTCACCACTCCGGAGTATGATCACCTATGGGATGATCTCCCTATTCTTGTGAAGTCAGCTCCTGAGGAAAAGGCACACTTCCTTCGTGAGAAATTTGGCTGTCTATTCCAACTTTTCGCAAGGGTCAGGCGCCGGGTAGCTCACTCCCAGCCTATCAAGAATGATGAAGTCCGTGATATTGGTATGTTTCGAATCTAAAAAATAACAATGACACAAGGTGAATTGGTACAAATATCTTGAACATTTGTTGAAAAGTGAGAAATATTGCTCCTCAAATTGAGTGAGTACTGAAATACCCCATACACAGCTTTCTTAATGAACAAGTTAACGGAAATTATAAACTTGTTATCTTGCTTTCAAAATTGATTTCCCAAACTTAGTACAATACAATCCAACAGCTAACCCTTGACAAACAGTCACCCATCATCTACATTTATGTACGTAAGAAATTACACAATAAATGTTCACAACCATTACAGTTATATAATAATTAATAAAACACATTTTGCTTCTTTAACTTTTACTATTTTGCAGAAATATCAATCGAGCCCTTTATGGAATACTTGAGGGAGTTTTTTCCATCGATCCGGATTACGCCTAAGCTGCATCTCCTGGAGCAACATATCATCCAGGAGATTAGACGCACCAACTTGGGTCTCGGCATCCTAAGTGAACATGGTCTCGAGGCACTGCATCAATATTTTGAAGCAGTCCTCAAGACCATGCGTCACATGGGCTGGCTGAAGCGGCTGAGGCATGCGCTGCAGCGACAGTTGCTAAAAGTAATGCCTGAAGTTTCATCACAAACAAAATGTGCAACACCAAGACTTACCAAGGAGCAATAGACAGCTGGCAAAGCAGATTCAAGAATCCTGTTGCAAAACAGTCTACCACAATGTAGACATGATAGTTTAAATGTAAATATGGCTATGATGGATTGTTCGGTGGATCCGATGTGTAAATATCAATCGAGCCCTTTATGGAATACTTGAGGGAGTTTTTTCCATCGATCCGGATTACGCCTAAGCTGCATCTCCTGGAGCAACATATCCGATGTGTAAATATCGTCGGGCACGGACAATCTGGAGCCGACACTTTTTTAATATACATGTTATATATGTGTATACCTTAAAAATATGGATCTACTATTTTACCTGAATTTTCTGGCAATATTTTGTTACACTTTTGCTATCTCATGTTCGGATTTTAATTGGTAGATCTAAAAAAAATATTAAAAAACAATTTAAAAAACAAAAAAACCACCAAAAACATGGGATCGTGGTAGGAGCGTTCTCGTTCGCGAATCTCGTCAAGCTCAGAAAATAACGAACTTGCAATTCTACCACCTGGTGATAAGTTGCTTGTATTTTACTTTACTGTTGAAGCAAATTTGAGCCAATAAACAATGAGCAAACTTTTAAAATATAAATATTATTATTATCATAATCATTTCAATAATTTCTTGATCATTTTTAATGATTCCCCCCCCCCCCACATCTAGTGTTCAATTACATTTGTTTTTCTTCTAAAAAACTTACTTGTTATTGTTCTTTCATTTTAAACCAAGCATTGCATATTGTTTTTGTATTTGTTTTGAAGTTGTATTTTGTGTTGCCGTTGTTGTATTATATTTTAAGATTAGACTTGGTTAAAAAAAAAACAATTTTAATGAATTATTTTCATCAATCATAAAAGCACATGAGTCAGCATCATTCTCAGATGGTCAAATATTATCATCAATATTTTTTAACTTTTCTGAATAAAATTAGTAAATTAGTTCAAGTAATATTGTAATAAATTATACATTGATAACAGGTAAATATCTCGACCTAAAATTATGTTGAAGAAATATCTCAACCTAAATTCATTTGGAAGAAATATCTCAACCTAAAATTATTTCGAAGAAATACTGGCTTGAATTTCTATCACCCCATTCCTGCTAGTGCTATGGCAACATGCTTCATTTCGTAGTTGATAGAGAAGTTATCCGGATTATGTGTTCATCTACAGTATGCACATCCAGACTCCAGCAAATGGGAGAAAAGAAACAATTTTACATCTTTTTCATTTATTTTTCTTTTGTTGACAATATTCAAAACAAAATTGTTAAAAATTCACAAAAATTGAGTAGTAATATGTAACCGCTGCCCTTGAAGAAACAACGCACTACTCAAGTGACCCAAACAGGTGTTTTAATTGTGTTGCCTTATTTACCGTAAGTCTTAGATAATTGTATCCTTTTAAAATTTTGTCGAGGATGTGATTAAAAAAGTCTCATTGTTTCCATTAATGTATGTTTGATTCAACAGTCATCCCATCCCAAACAAGATAGTTCAATTCAAAGCCAGTAGCGTGGTGACGGAGAAGCGGAAAAATGGGGACGAGAATGGGAGAAAAGAGAGAAAGAATGGGAAAGAGAGGGAGAAAGAGAAGAGAAAGGTGGAGGATAGCCAAATAGAAGGAAAAATTGTACATTTAGTACATTTACTGTGCTATTTTTTTGGGACTGTGCAATTTTTTTTTGGACTGTGGGAATTTTTGTTGCTAAATGGGGACGGAGAAGCGAAAAAATGGGGACGAGAATTGTTTTGTTTTTTTACTGCGATTTTTTTTTTTTTGACTCTGCGAATTTTTTTGATCTCACCCCCCCCCCCCCCTCCCCCCCCCCCCCCCCCCCCCCCCCCCCCCCCCCACCCCACTTTACGTGAAATTCACGAAGTTAGTGACTAGAAAAAAATATTGGGGCAACCTTTTACGAAAATGTTAGGGACATAAAAAAAAAATAGGGACGATATTGATGTTTGCCCCACCGGAATGACAATGCTGGCTACGCGCCTGTTCAAAGCATTACTCACATTACTACAGTATGCAACATCAATGTGACCCAAGTGCGAATCCGATCCAAAATGAATAACAGTGTAGGCCTAGAGCAAAACGAGTTATAGTCGTCATCAGAATACTTAGGTACTTTTTAAAACCGCCAAGGCGTCTAGTTAATGAGCGGGTGGGCGGGGACATTCATGACCCATACATACAGTCACGGCCAATCAGATTACAGGGGCGGCGACGTGTCAAGCTGCTCAAAGATAACGCTGTTGTGACGCTGTTCTACAACGCACTTCCATGTTTACGCTGTACGCAGTTGTCACAAACAAACAAAAAGCCGAAGTATTCTGACGACGACTATTATTGGGAAAGGCTGGAACTGTCTAACAAACTAATACAGTAATGTTATAAATGAATTACCTTTCATTAAATGCAACAACTGATGTATTTTCTCTGGTTTATTGACGACACGAGGTTTCCAGGGGGGGCCAGTCAAACATAATGGTGTACACACGCGTGACCAATTTTTTTCCAAACACCCCCTAAACACGTTTTATCCTGCAAGCAAAATTACCCCCTAAACAAGTTTTTAGCGCGCTTTCCTTGCAAATTTTGACCCCTAAACAAGTTTTTAGCGCGCTTTCCTTGCAAATTTTGACCCCTAAACAAGTTCTTGCCAGAATATGACCCCTAAACAAGTTTTGTCTATTCATGGACTTATCAGTCTGATAAGTCCATGGTCTATTTAACGGGGAACAAAATAAGTTACCCTAAACACGTTCGACCTGTATTTTAAGCCGTTATTTTAAGCCACCCTTTTTCTTGAAAATCAGTGTTTTTGGTACCCTTAACGCGTCACGCGCGTGACGCGTCCAACACTGAAAAACACCCCTTTTTACGCGTTTTTTTGGTCACGCGTGTGTACAAAATTATGTTTGACTGGCCCCCCCCGGGCACGATGTTCAATAAGTCTGCCGTCTTCGATGCCTCGCGTCAGTAAAAGAACAATTTCTCCGTCAGTTGATGCAAATTGCGTGGAAATTATAACTGACGATTGGTGAAAATGTGAGAACAAATCTATTTTATACTCATTGATATGCAATTAAAATTGGATAAATATTCCGATAATATATATTGTCAACAAAATACTTATCGGGCTCAAATGTGACGTAAATAGTGCAAATTTAGGCGATTTTAGCCAGCTATTTCTTACATTTGTTTAAATCGCGCTAGCGTACTACGCACAAACGCGTCATTTTAAGGGACTCGCATACCTGAATAAAATATGTTATTGTTTTATTATATTCTAAAGTTCCTGCAAACGATTCATACCATTCGATTCAGAAGAAAATTCTTGGAAATTTAACAATCCAACTCAGCCTAATAAATCCGGACTAAATTTCGAAAAAATGTAGAGAAGCCTACATTTCCCACTGCTAAATCCTTCAAAAGCAAAGCAAAAGGCAGGTCGGACGTTCGCCAACTCAAGCACTATCGGAATGAGAAATAATATTTATTTTTCGTTTAGAAATAGGAGATGAAATGAAATAGAAAGAAAAATGTGTACTGTTGGTTACATAATATACATACCAAAATATCCCGTACTTACAGATATTGGCATAAAATAGCATTTTATTCATGCAGTACAAAGATTTTAGTTTCCATTAATTAACCCTAACCAGTAAAGCTAGTTTTTTGTGCGTATCGGGGGGAGGGGGGAAAAGTGCTATTTTTTTGACCCGAAAAATCACCCAGCACCCCCCGGGATTCGATCGCCGGACCATCCGCACCAAAGTCTGTCCCTCTACCAACTGAGCTAACTCCCTAGGTCATATGCGGCCACAAACTCCGTGGCCACATATGCCTGCGGTAGGTGACGTCATCGCGGCAATGCAGCAGCACGTGCCTGGAGATAGTTTCTGGCAGTGAGATTTAGTGAGATTCAGTGCGGTTAGGGTTATTGCACATCAAAAATTGACATTTATTAAGGGATTCCGCGAATATAAACAAATAGCGCCCTCTGTTGTTTTCGGTGAGTTTCCAACATTTATAAAAAGTCGGCTTGAAACAAGGGTGTTGGCCACATGAATGAGAATGAGGCAATGTCACAAATCAAATGTGCCAAAATTACCGTTATCTGTGCTAAACAGTCAATAGGTAATGGCACGGGCTCTCTCAAAATCTGTTAAACGCGGCATATTGAAACTGCAAAACGTTTACCGTGTCTCAGAAAAATGTACAAGTTGTAGGCCTAAACCTTTCATCACTTACCTTCATGACCTTCCACCTGGAGTCATTGTTAACCCAGTCTTGCAAATACCCAAATAATGGTTTTCTAAAGAGATGGGGGTTAACTTGTGTGTGTTGTGCTCACTGGTGTAAATCTTTGTGTAAACCATTCATGGTTCTCAAGCATGACCGGTTTGATTATTGATCATTACCTATTGACTGTTTAGCACAGATAACGGTAATTTTGGCACATTTGATTTGTTACTTTGCCTCATTCTCATTCATGTGGCCAAGTTCAGCAACATGTAACCATTGCAAATGTGGTATAATTTTAAAGAGGAACACTTCAGCTTTCCATTGATATATAACAGATACAAAGAGGGTAATAAATAATGAAAATATACTTGATTAAAAAAGTTTCCTAACATTGTGTGAGCAGTTTAGAAGCCCAAAATGTTACTTTTGAAATTGGTTGTGTTACAAAATTGAAACTTCGAACTTAAATTTGTTATAAAAACTAGTGATATTTCAAATTTTGTAAAATGTTAAGTTCAATTTTTGAGAAAAAGGTCACAATTACATTACTAGAATACTTACACATTATTTCCAATTCCAAATTAATTCATACCATTCCAATTGGTGGTCTACGACAAGAAGATATGCTTCACACCAAATATGATGTTCCAATACTTATTGAGATTTATAGTTTCTGCGTGCATTTTAAACTCCGCTTAAAATAAAATCACACTCATCTGATCGATAGGTTATATCTTTGGATCTTATCATATTATCGTATGATGATATTCTTGATACTAATAATACACAGTTGACCATTAGCCAACATCAAAGCGCCTGGTCAGGGACTTTATGTGTTAGGTTTATTACTTGTGCATGTAATGCATTGTGCTTTATCATACAACTTGGAACTGCATAAATCGTTATAAATCATTGGTGGTGAATAAGATATTCTAATATGGCTAAAGATTTCTTCAATGGTCAACTGTGTATATCAAGTGCACAAAAAGAAAGTATCCACTTTTTTCGTGGAGCCTTTGTTGAACTCTTAGGAGGACCCTTAATTATAATAAACTCACAAAATGGGAAAGAACAGGCATATCCTCCCGCGCATTTTGACACCTCATTTGTTAAAATAGCACCAATATTGATGATGCAGTGGCCATTTGAATACAAAAATATGCAGTTTACATTGTTGCACTTGACCCTATACCCATGACAAGAGCGTAAACATACATACATACGAGGGGCGGTCAATAAATAATGAAAGTGACCATGGTATGGGATGCATGAGTGATTCTATTGAGGGATAATGTGATCAATACAAAGGATGAACCTTCTTCTTTCAAACAATACACTTTTGGACTGTTAGATACCTTTGGTTACGTAACGTCATTAACATAAACACAATAGGTTTAAGACACTGACTGAAATCTGTCAATTATTTGGCTGGATATGTAATATGTTGAATATGGGTTGATTGATACATTTGCGTATATCTCGGCAATGCAAGAATAAAAACAGATAGCACTTCGCACATAGTTAGAACACACACTAATCCCTGTTTGACACTCTTTTTCCGATCTGAATTCCTTAATTCAAACAAGAAGGGACCATCTCAAATACGCTTTTATTTAGCAAAATCCGCAATGATATAACTTTGAAAACAACAAAGGATAAATAACAATGGAGGGATTATAATTGAGTTAATTGTTGTGGATGTAAAGCAATAAACAGTGGGGATTTCGAAAGGAGCTGTTCATAAAATTTCCTCAAACCATTGAAATTATGTGACGATTACTTTAACAATACATATCCAGTAGCTCTAAATGTAACAGTAATAAGAGAGGTTGTGGCAGCCATCTTTGATTTATACATTCATGTATATCTTCATTTTGACTATCACAATAATTATACACATTGATTTAAGCATTTTTCATTATGTCTGATTAGAATTTGTAGGCACAGTAACCTTTTATCTGGTAAATTTCATGATTTTAGCCATTTTTGGCCCAGTTCAAAACGATCTGCCGTCTGCGCATGCGCACATTTTCTGCAGATTTCATGTGAATAATTTCAGATAATTAGTTAACTATCATATATAATCTCCCAAACTGATAAATTGCTTGAATTGTTCTTAAATTGTTTGATTTTCCGCAATATTAGTGATTCACTGACTGGACATTTTTCAATGAAAATTGGCTATTTGAAATACTGATATTTGAATACTTTTTATTCAATTGCCTCTCCTTCCTTTTATACTACATATATCAAATTACACAGGAATTAAAGTTAATGTCTTTTGTATCATACTTACGCGGGGAAAAAAATGGGAATTACCTGCTTCTGGTGTCATGTTATATAATCTTCTTACCACATGTTTCATACAAACAATTCAAATTTCCCGCCAAATAACTGATTTTCCAGTGTCCCAAGTGTACTTACTATGAGACGATGCTATGACGTCATAGTTCACACTTAGAAATATAAAACTGTATTGTTTGAAAGACAAAGGTTCATACTTTGTATTGATCACATTATCCCTCAATAGAATCACTCATGCATCCCATACCATGATCACTTTCATTATTTATTGACCGCCCCTCGTACATACACCCCTACATCCATTCAAAATGCTTATATAACGCTGCTACATAAAGAACGCAGCGCTTTGGACCAAAAATATAAATGGCAAAAAGAGAAAACTACATGCAAAAGAACAAACAAGCAAAGGAGTTAGGCAGGATACAAATGTGTTTTTAAAGCACTCTTAAAACTAGACAATGTGTGGGATTCTCTGATGCTAACAGGGTAAACTGTTCCAGATATGAGGAGCTGAATAGGAAAAGGTCTTCTTAACAGCAGATGTTACGGTCCTGATGGAGTTATGCTCAGCAAGTCGGGTTGTGTCCAAAGCTGAACGAAGGCCAGAGCGGGTCGGATGATGTAAGGAGAGACATTCAGATAAATATTCTGATGTCATCCCATTAAGACATTTGAAGACAAGCAGCAAGGTCTTAAATGTGATTCTACCCTCAATTGGCAACCAATGCAATTGATGTAAATATGGAGTTGCATGTTCCCGCTTCAAAGCTTGGCAAATCAGTTTCGCAGCCCACTTTTGTATTCGCTGTAACTTCTGGATGTCTGTTTTGTTAGCACCAAGAAGGAGACCATTGCAATAGTCAAGTCTGGAGAGGATAATCGCACGGATAACAAGATGACAGGTGTCATAGTCCAGGAATCTACGTATGCGAGATATATTGCGCAATTGAAAGTTAAGATTGCTGCAGAGGGATTTAACATGCAACGACATGGACATTTGTTGATCAAAGATGACACCTAGGTTACGAACACTGTCACTTGGAGCAATGGCCTTATCCTCAACAAGCAATGAAACATGTGACGTTTTAGATGAGGGGATGTTATGACCATGAATTCTGTCTTGTCTTCATTTAGTTTGAGCATATTGGTGTAAACAAAACAGTAAAGCTTAAAGGGTACATATTCTTTCTCTCTCACCATGAAAAGACAATCATCATCCTAACATCTCGCATCGTCAATTGTATCTACGGTTGTGAGACTCATCTTTTACAAAGATCAGTATCATTCATGATGTTTGCGCAGTGGCGTAACTATAGGTTATTCATATTGGGAGGGTGAGAAACGGAAATGAACCGACAAAATGTATGCGAGTCATTTATTTCGACTTTACACCTATTTTGTGCACGATTGAGCTACAGTTTGGCTCTAAACAAGCTTGTACCAAAGAATATTGCATTTGGGGAAGGCATTCGCGCTATTGCCTTCCCTAAATGCCCCCCCCCCCCCCGGCTAAGCCACTGTATTTTGCCAAACCCCCCCCCCCCCCCCCCCCCCCCCCCCCCCCCCCCCCTCTGGCTACGCCGCTGTGTTTGCGAGCCAACACCTGTCTCTCCATTTCCGTGCAACCTTCCTTATAACTCCAATCAACAAGGAACTTCAGTTACAGAAACTCCGGAAAGTTTTCATTGAGATAAAGAAGTGGTACATTTACTGGTTTGTTTACGCTCTTTTCGCGGTCAATTACGTATAGCAAAAGCTTGTAAGATGTCCAATATGGATTTGACCTTGTTTTGGCATCCTCCATACACATATGTACATCCTCCACTCCACAGGGTTTGTTTGATTAATACTATTTCGCAAATGTTAAATCCAAAGTGTCAACATTTTAATATAACGGAATAAAGCGAACATGTTAACTTATACGTCTGAGATGCAACTTAGAGTTAGACGTCTGACCTTACTCAATTTACGTCTAAACTTACACGTACGACATTAGACGTATTATCTTACACGTTTTGTTTATGGTCACTCATATTATAAATAGTCCTACCTTTTCAAATCAATATTTTAAAATGTAAGTGCGTTTGAGAATGAAACGTTGATTTACGACTTTCAGAAGTTATTTAATGACAGAGATAAACGCTCTCACAGTATAGCATTTTTATGTTGATCAAACAATTACATTCCTAGACATTAAAGTCCGGTGGCCATAGTTACTAATTTTCCACATCCCTTTACTATTGATTATATATGCATTAGAGTCTATGGACTACACTGTGTCCCAGAAAACCTGCAACTTATTTGAAGGAGCTCTATTTTTACTTTTTCATAACAAATTACAGTCGTCTTGACTCATTATGAGAACATTTCAATCTCTACTTTTTATTTATGACATAAAATCCACGATGTCACAATCGATTTTCTAATTACGCATGATCAATGAGAAGTATGTCATAAACGCATTTAACCAGTGACAGTATTTTTAATAACTGTTACTGATTTAATTAACCAAGTTCACGAAAATCGACGGTGTTGCATTAGCTGTGCAGCGCTGATAAACGCGCGCGCGATATCGTTTATCCCACAGCAACGCACCGTTCATTAATATTGAACAGCGAATTTTTATGTATTTGTAATCATGTTCTTGGTATTTAAATATTTTCAAATATTAAGATAATAATGCTCAAGACGTTAACACCAACATAACTTACGTTACTGAATGGGTTGATACACACATTTTTAACGATTTAAACAAGCATTTTTTATATTTTAATACACTTTGCTCCTGGAAACTATATAAAATGAAAATGCTGGATGTTGCTACTATACCGTAAAACTACCGGTAAGCAGACTTTTTGGAGGTTAATGTTGAGTCATAAGGCTGCATATCAATGTAGCGGTATACTTGTTTGTCAAAACGGTCGAACTAGTTTTCGATATATCTCCTCATTTCAAAACCAATTTATCAAAGATTATTTTTCGTTCACAATTACATTTTGGGGATTTTACGGGCTTCCAGAATTTATAAAAAATGATTACATGGTGTGAACGTGAAACTAAAAGGTCGTCAATGTTATTTGCAAGAGTCATTGGTGGACGTATACTCTTAATTATCATTTCACCACGTAAATATGGAGATCCTAAGGTTTCCGGAATGTATAAACATGATAAAAATCCATGGCTTAAAAATCAAAAATAGAGCTCTGTCAAATAAGTTGCTGGTTTTCTGGGACACCCTAGTATTAAAGGGACACTAAGAGATGTGATGGAGGCAGCGCCCTCAATTATGATAAAAACTGAGATTAGTTTATTTTTATAATTTTATTACATTAGAAAAATCAGCTCTCTTTGTACAAGAAAACGTCGATTCAAAAAATGCTGGTCCCGCGGGGCCAGCATTTTACGTCCGACAGTATCCCCCTGCAGTACGCGTGATACATAACGCGAACCAAATTTGCATAGAGGGCGTTTTTCAATAAATAGCGATGATATTGTTTTAATCTAGTTTTGCTGTGTTTTTTGTTAGAAGAAACAACAATAATGGCGATTTTAATGTTCATCTTGAATTCTGAAGTAAAATTTTAAACATTTAAACTTTTCAACACCACTTAATGTCCCTTTAAGTGGAGCGATATCTCCCACCACACTGATAACACTAACTCTGGGACACCGTGTATTATACTATGGACCTTGACCATGAATGTGCGGGGATTATAATATGTTATAATTAGTTTGTCTTTCATATTGTCGCCATTTTGGCAATCCACTCAACACGTTTCTAATGAGTTCATGAAAGTGTTGCGTTAGTTTTGTCACTGTCTTGGCAGGGAGGACTATAGTGACGTGCAACAAAATTTCAATCCGGATTTCTAACGAATCGTATCTTTGAGAGTTTGTGATTTTTGAACTGGACTGGAACCGCCCCTGTTATCATACGCCATTCATATACATTGGATATCAAGTTGGTAAGTTAAATTTCACAATTTTCGCCATTTTAATTTTTAGTATGTACGAAACGTGCGTGAAAGGCCAGGCCTACTTATGGCGATTTTAAACGAAGGAAACAAAATAAATAAACATTTACAATTGTGTGTCTTGTACCAGGTGTCGCACAAGATTGGATATCTTTTTTAAAACTTCATATCTTCGGTAACATTTTATACAAATATATACTGCCATGAGAGACTCTGGTTAAAACTATGGGCCCGAGGTAACTGGAATAGTGCTATTTTGCGCCCCGAAGCAAAATATCACTATTGCAGTCGCCGAGGGACCATATATAGTTTTAATCCAGAGACTCGAATAAAGGCAGTACATATTTGTTTTATATACGTCATTCATATATTTCTATATAAGTTCAAATTCAAAAATCATCCGGTAAGTTCCAAACTTCATCAGTTAAAAGTTTTAAAAGTTCAATTCAATGGCAGTGCATTATCATGCTGCGCCCGGGAATACAAATCGTGCGCCCTTTCGCGTCACGAAGAGGGACTTTTGAAAAGTGACCAATTTTCTTTAAATGGTGCTAATCATGGTTTATCTTTGTTGTTAGGGGACAAATTTGGTATCAAATTATGTCTACAAGATTCATCTAAATGCCTATATAGCCTGTTTGGTCAACAACAAAATAGAATGTTACTCAAAATGACATAAACAAAGTGGTATCCTTTCTTTTGTTGAACCCTTTATAAAGCGTATAGTTGTTCTAGTTTACCCCCAGCAGTGAAAGTAATCGACTGAAGAATAAGCAAACTGCCAGTTTTGTGCCAATTTGGTGGTGTTTTTGCCATTCCAATGGGATTTACACAGAAAAGGCATGAATATTACTGTTCACAGGACTGGGATAAAATTGAGTGAGAGTTTAGAAACAAGGCATTGTCCCTGTAATACTTGCCATTAGCCAAACGTGGTTAAAACACTGTAGAAATAATAGTTCAGATGATAAAACTTTACATAAGGCCTACTAAAATAATGCACAAATGCAATTTTCAGAAGACAGTTTGTTTTTTGATAATTGCACTAATAAAAGTTATTGACATTGTCAATGACAATATTTTGACAGGTTCACAAATTAAAAGGTCTGAGGTCGGTGTTTTTTCTGCTAAAGTTTTTTTGTAAGACATAAAATAAAATGTTACCTTCCTTGCAATTTTAAATAGAAATCAGTTATTTCTGTCTGTTGATATTACGTTTTTAACGTAGCCTTCCTTATAGGCGTATAGGGATGTCACTTCGGCTCTGACACGTGCCTTCACTTCTTGTAGGTTGAGTGGTTATGCTGGTAGGCATATTTGCCTTTCATTTGACACCTTGGTATCAGAAGAGTTACTGCCTATTCATTTTTTCAATTGTTGTGATGATAATGACCATTTTAGCAAAACCAATTTTACTGTGAGTAAATCCCACTGGAATGGCGAAAACCGCGTTCACGATTTGCTTATTTTTCAGTCGATTACTTTTTTTCTAGGAAGATAAAATATATTAACTACGCTTTATACACACATCAACAATGTCATGGTTCAATGCATACATCAATGTCAATGGCTATTTCAATCCGTGATACAGTGGCGTAACAAGAGGGGGAAAGGGGTGCACCCCCCCCCCTCCCCTGCCAGAAGGCTTGCCCCCTGACAAACTCTATATATACTCTCTTAATGTAAAAGAGTGAAAATGTCACGCGTTGTTCAGAGTGAAGTCATTGTCACTCGTAAAGAGTGATTTTCACTCGATGTCGAGTGACTTTTCACTCTGTGCGGTGGATGAGATATACCAGGTTTATGTAAGAGTAAAAATGTCACTCATTGTTCAGAGTGAAATTATTGTCACTCGAAAAGAGTGATTTTCACTCTGTGTCGAGTGACTTTTCACTCTGTGCGAGTGCTTAGTTGTTTCAAATTTAATTTGAGAGCCGGAACACAATCAAATAGAAAAATATTCAAAAACTCAAAATGTGCTAAGTTAAATGTCATTCTTTATATTCGTCCATAATTTTCGCCATTTTAAGTACATACAACGCGTGCGAGAAAGGGAGGCTAGCTACGTAGGCATATGTTAAATAAAATAAAAAAATCCAATGGTAGAATAGTTTTGATACCAAACTTACAATAACGGCTAGGCCTATATGTGTTGCTAAATTACAGATGAAAGTTATCCGAACTGTAAAACTGTACGTTCATAAACAAGTAGAACAATGTAGAGAGGGCGTGTCAAAGAGTGTCCCATTTGGCCGTGATAAATATAAAAATTGGATGTGAAATAGTAATAACCATGTTCAGCAATGGTTGATGTGTCATAACATTTGTGTTTTATTCATGTTGGAGATGTCGTTATCAAATAATAGCAATTCTACTCAAGCATGTTAAATTCAGCTTTGGCCACTTTTCATAGGCAGAGAACTGTGTGTTATTAAACATAGTCAAAAACATCAATAAGAATCTAAATGTTGATAATTAGTTCAATTTGAGCTGAAAACATATATTGTCATCCTTATTATCCATGAATATCCACAGAATATCTGAATATTAGATTTATTTTAAACCCACAATACATTGATGTATTCTCTAAATCATCATTGGAATCTCAAAAGCACTTTTTTAATTGAAAATCCAATCCTGTTCAATCAAAAGTGGCCAAAGTGGAATTCACCCTTTTGTTACTGAATTGAACGCATCGCACAAGTTAGTGAAATGTATAAGGATGAAGTGTATTTGAAAGAGGACTTATTTGCTGATAGGGCTAACGATGTATTTTCTTGATAGATTAACAGTAAATATGGTGTCCCTCATGTGCACCTATTTTTGAAACACCATGTATAATGAGCTTAATAAAGTGAATGGATCGAAAGAGGGAAAGAGGTAGTGAATAAAGAAAGGGTTTTCCACATGATTCTTTCAAATTTCGGGGAATAATCCATAATCAAGTTAATTTGAACATTATTGGTTTTGTTCAACTTTCGGTAGATAAATCTCGGGGAAACTCATTTAAATCTCACAAATTAATAAGACATAATGATGATTTTGCTGAGCTGCAGCTAACGTGTATTAAGAGGAAATTGTAGAATTAGGCGACGAAAAAACACACACCCTGTTTTACGGGCGGACGGACCTGTCAAGTAGAGTAGGGCGGTCGGGGTTGTTTGTTGTCGTTTTTTCCACCTCAAAAATGTCACCAAAATCTGCAAAAATCGGAAATTTTTAAAAAAACATTTGTGAAACATTTTTTTTCGACAGATTTTCTGCCACATTTTTTTTTAAATTGGTGACAAAACAATTTTGACAGATTTTCGATAAAAAACGGCTGATTTTACATAATTTGAGGGAAAAAAATTCGAGCACCTCCTTAACTGTCAGCGCGCTTCATTCTGATTGGCTAATTGGGACTGATAACGATTACGTATCGTTTCAAATAATAAACAAGAAGTGTCTCGTCTATAAAGATCAAGAACGGCGATAACCAAATGGCTATCTCCGTGAAACGTGATTACACGTGATTGCACGTGATTACAGTTACAGCGACGCACACCATGAGTCCATGCAAGTTGAACAATTGCATGGTATTGTGAGTTATGTTGCCAAACACTTAACCGAGTGCTTGATATTAAGGGGACTCGGAAAAAGGTCAAGTTAGTTATCGAAATTATTCTACAAAATTTCTCTATCCAAATATATTTACAGCTAAGTACTGCGAATTACTTCAAGATATATACAAAGCTTTGCAAAGGTATCGACACTTTTAAGACACCCTGTACTTCTTTTAAATGTGGTACTGAATGCATACTTAAAAGATTTCAACTGGATTTCCAAGTAAGTTCTATCCATTATATCTTCCCCGTATGATTCATTTAATAATTGAGACCATCGGCCGAGTGCACCAATGACGGGTAGCTGAAGAATAGCGCTACCTCGCTAGTAACTGAGGCGTAACCCAACATTTTGAGAGCGCCAATGCGGGGTAAGCTACTAGGCTAGTAACTGGCGGGTAAATTAAGCTAAATGTTATACCTGACCGGACCCAAGAGTAAGTTGGGTCATAACGTTTTATGCCATAAGTCAGTCGATTCTAGCAATAGCGTAAATTGGTTGTGAACATTGGAGGGGATGATTCGCTGTTGCTGAAGGACCAATTGCGCTTGCATGCCCAGGGGGTGTCTATTTGAAGTGGAATGTGACCCCTTATAAGCTGAAAGATTTTATATTCTTGAAAATCCATTCATGCAATTTGGTGATTTTTTTAGTCAAAATTTAGATCAACTCCTTTTGCCCATTCAAACACTAATCGCACCGACTTTGGGTCATATTTTGACCAAAATGTACTATTGTCCAAGGATCTTAAATAATGACTAAATAAATAAATAAATAAATAAACTTATTATTGTTTATTAATTAAAAACTAAAGTTTCTACATTATTATTATTGTGAATGGAAGGGTAAAAAAATAAAGGCATATCGTGCCGTGCATGGTCTGGGGATCGAACCCGGGTTATGCGGTTAACAAGCGAAGGACTAGGTATCCACGCCACGGAAGTATTTGTGTAAAGAGATGTCTTATAATTGAATATAATTGTTTCCATCGAGTGCTTGTATTTGTCATTAAAAGTGTGCTTTTTGGTGCAATATTTGTATGTGCCCTCGCCCAAAATATGTTTGTAATGTCATGATAGTCCTTATTTTTGAAAAAGCGTTGAGAAAATTTGAAATTTGTGGCCAAAAAAATGCCGTCATTTTTTGTCCGGAACGCAGGCCGACTCAACGTGATTATTTATGTACACTCACCTATGACCTAGCGAGTGACGACACAATTTAAATATTACGGAGACCCATTCATGTCAGAATTTTACAGTAAACTATAGGTTAACACTTCGCATATGCGTCAATTAATTTTGTAAGGGGACGATGCTGATTAATGTGGATATTTACCTCGCTAGTAACTATTCTGTTGTTATTCGCCAGTTGTGCTCTAAGAATTACATCGTTAGTAAGTTACGCTACAGTTACAGCATAACTACTAGGGAGGTAGCTTATCTCCCTATTATTAAGTTACCCGTCATTGGTGCACTCGGCCGGATATCATATGTTGCAATTTGAAATATTGGTCTACTATTGCATATAAAGCACCTCAATCCCCTTTTGTTCAGTTTCCTAGAGGATTCAAAAGTCAATAATACAATTGAAAATGAGCCGTTCTTAAGGGGGTGTGGACTCTCAGGTACAGCCTCCGTAAAACTGCCGTAACTTCTTCAATATTAATTTAATCTTCATTACATTCCAGTTGCCTGTAAGGTTTGAGCCCAAGTTTGATCCATCCAACACCATATACCGCATGCTGGGGGACCTTGCGTGTGGCAGCGGTGGAACTAGAAACAAGCCTGAGGGGCTGCAGTATTGTCACATGACTATTTCCACACGTGGTGATTTTCCGCAGATTTGGGCTAGTTTTAAAACTGAAATCTGCTCTTTGGATAATATAATGTGATTTTTTTTCTCTCGAAATTTGAACATTTGTTGATAAAATATGATATAGCACTAGTTTTTTTATGACAAATTGAAATTAAAAGTTGGAATTTGTTATCACAAGAACATTTTCAAAAGTAGTATATATGGCTTCTAGTTACACCAACACCAAAGAGCCTTGAGCTATGCTTAGGATAGCGGTGGAAATGGTAGCACGCATGCTGGCAAGACACAGTTGGTGTAAAATAAATCAGATAAATGGTGTAGGAGGGGATAATTTATTACCCTGGATATGTCATCAAAGACGTGGTCAAGAAAGTTGGATTTTATACAGGGCACGGAACCGTAATGTTTATAAACGTATACAGTTGTTTGCAGAAAAGGGATCAATGAATCCAACCATGATGGATTCTGCACATGAATACCTTTCATAGGAACCATTCCAACGATATCAAGTTGTTTTTCTTACGTCGAACTATGTTTTTGGCAGAAATTCATCTTTTTAAAACCAAATCATATCTGACCGTAATAACGCAAATTCGGCAAGTTAAAAAAACACCGGGGACCCATTGACTGTAAATAAGTACTGTTATGGTCACGCGTTATGAACTCGCCTCCCAATAGGGTGGTGCCGTTACATTTTTTAGTTTTATGCTGTCATTTTTCTCAAATATTTTCAAAACCACAAAAGCTACCTCAACAAATTTGGTATCATTTTAAAGCCCTAATAACAAGCTATCTGCATGCAGAATGACATTGGTATAGCTAATACAGAAGGGGAGATACAGCTGTTTGATGTTTGGAGACCAGGGGTGGTGCTGGAAGGGGTGCCGCTGGAAGGGGTGCCGCCTGTACAAACTCAATGGGGATACTCCAATAATGGCGATAATCTTTGTTCTTTTTACAATAACTAGTCATCCCATAATGTTACAAACACCATTCTGGTCCCATTTTAAAGGATATTTAGTAGTCTTTAAGTATGTGGTTCAACAGACTTGTCAACTATTTGTAACAACTAATTAATTATGGATAAGACCATGATCATTAGCTTTCTTCCTATTCGCTACACAGTAAACATGAATAATCAGCCTCTAATTTACCGGATTTATAAAAATGACTAGTCTATAACAGAAAAAGTTTTCAACCTATGATAGCAAAAGTATACATTTTTGGAAAGCTTGTAACTAGAGGAATCCAGAAATGCAGTTTATATCACGGAGGGGTTCATCCTTAAACAAATATTTCTGAAAACTCTAAAAATATATAAAATAAAAATTGGAGATATTCACTTGCCGGTATAATTACCATACCGACGTAGTAACTTTGACAATTATATATCATCTAATGGGTAATTTCATGAGGAATTCAAATATGTAAAGTAATTAATGATAGGGGTCAGGTATAAAAAAATATATGGATCTCAAATTGAAAATAAAAAACTCTGATATTTTCCCGAATATTTCCGATCATACCATTTTGGTTCTTGGTCGTACTATAATTTCAATGGCATATTCGGTTTTCTCATGCAATTTCCCTTCAGAAAATGTATACTTTTACTACCTCAGGGGGGTATACAAGCAAATATAAATGTGTAAAATTAAAATCATGTCGCGAAAGCCAAAATTCGTGTGTAACGCGAAAGGAGGCGAGCTTAAAACACATGACCTTAGAGGTTGGACACAATAAGTATCCTATTCATCTGATTTGAATAGGATAGTCTAGCTCCCTATTGTTTGGAATTGAGAAGAGACGGTGGCATAGTAGAAAAAGGGATTTATTATGTCTTGTTATGTTGTTTATTGAGCGGTCCTTTGTGAAGATGAAATAGTGGGAAAATCTACTGCTTTGAATCATTCTATTGATAACGCGGTTTGTTAGGTCACTGGAGCAAATAGGTAGAATGGCCTTAAATAAAGATGAATATCTGCCAAAAACATAAACCGTCGTCACAAAAATAACTTTCTTAAGCTGTAATGGTTCCTTCTGAAGGTATTCCAATAAACTGCGCATGCCAATTATCATTTGTAAAATTCTGCAAATGGAGTTTTCCATCTCCAGATGATCTCAGTTGAAAATTCCCATAGCGTTACACTGCCGATAATGAGCTAATTGATATTCATGAGGTGATTTACTACGGCGATTTTACATTAGAATTTTGACTTGCCCGATAAAATCATGAATTGTAATGCTTTTAAATCATGAATCTGAATAGGAAACATGCATTTATTGGTATAACATGCACAATGAACACAATGAAATGGTAATTGGGTCTGATGGTTTACTACTTTGTCGACAACACAGTGATAACTTGTAAGCTTCCAGGGGGAGAAACACTTTTGCGCGGCAGTGTATAATAATCCAATAATTGGGAGAAGCCATCTATCTGTGGCAATGAATTTGATATCTTTGGTCTGGATTAAAAACAAATACACTTTTTTGAAATTTACATAACAGTAAGGCCTACACATTATGCTCAATGACTATACGATGTAGTAGTACCGCGTGTCATAGTTATTGAGAACCTATATTTCCAGAATGCATACACGTGATTGATTTCTATGTTTTGACCAAAACATTTACAATTTTTACCTTTTTTGGTCAAACATTTACAAATTAAACAATTTATAAAAATAATAAAAGATGCATTTCTAAAAAAAGTGTCTTTAGCCGTGTTTTTATTCAATTTCGGCATTTTTTGCCAAACACTGATTTTGCTACGTTGTCCGAAAAATGTTGAGACAAAATTTGGTGTCAAAAATCCAAAAATCAGAATTTGTATTTACATATAATCGTTCCTTCCTAAAAATGTATACTTTTATATACATCACATTATTAGTTCTAAAGTTACAGCGCTTGATATGTTTAGGGTTAACACCCGGGATAAATTTGCCAACTGCGCTTAATTGGACTATAACCTGGTAAACAAATAAAATCACAATAGATACGAGAAAATAGTATATTTTGATATCCGTACTGCAGGGGGCGTATCGTACAATGTTGTAATTGAATACACCAGATCACCATAGAGCACATTACGTGTACATGTACAGGGCTCAATGACAGTCATTTATCGGGTAATACATAATTCTGAAACTATGAATCCCACCATGTACGCCCGGGGGGGGGGGGGGGGCCAGTCAAACATAATGGTGTACACATGCGTGACCAAATTTTTTCCAGACACCCCCTAAACAAGTTTTACCCTGCAAGCAAAATTACCCCCTAAACAAGTTTTTAGCGCGCTTTCCTTGCAAATGTTGACCCCTAAACAAGTTCTTGCCAGAATATGACCCCTAAACAACTTTTTGTCTATTTGCCTGCAATAGATATGCCCGTAGATATGAATAGACAAACATTTATTCATGGGTATTGTTCTTTCTTGTATGTACATTTAAATGCTGTCAAGGAGGATCTTGCATGCGTTCTCAAATTGGAAATGAGACGCTCAAAAGAAATCGCAAAAACGGGGATAACATTCTTCTGGGAACGGGGAACAAAACAAGTTACCCTAAACACGTTCGACCTGTATTTTAAGCCACCCTTTTTCTTGAAAATCAACGTTTTTGATACCCTTAACGCGTCACGCGCGTGACGCGTCCAACACTGAAAAAACAACCCTTTTTACGCGTTTTTTTGTATTTTAAGCCACCCTTTTTCTTGAAAATCAGCGTTTTTGATACCCTTAACGCGTCACGCGCGTGACGCGTCCAACACTGAAAAAACACCCCTTTTTGCGCGTTTTTTTGGTCACGCATGTGTACACCATTATGTTTGACTGCCCCCCCCCCCCCCCCCCCCCCCCCCCCCCCCCCCCCCCGGGCATGTACGCCATAGGACGTTCCTCAGTATCATTCACTCTTGTACTCTCCGTCGTGGGGGAACCCGAATTTATTACAAAGATATGGCAAATACAAACCTAAAGACAAATTTAACTTCTCCCACGTTAGTAGGTGACCCTTTAAATGAGTAACTGTAATTCCATAATTTGACTAAAAGCCCTGTATAATTGAAAGGGGTAATTCATAATTATACCAAAAGAGGGCGCTATTTTCTTAATTGCCTATTATAGTTAAGCATATCAATTCAATAACTTTTAATGGATAAACAATACAATTTGAGTGCATAGATTCCCATAAAATAAGTTGTTTTATATTGTTTTATAACACTCTTGATAAAATATTATAACTTAATCCTAAAATACAGTTTTAAATGTGTTTAGAATTGACAAAGATCCAATTAAATGTTATGTGTAGCTTTTAACTGTACACAACACTCATTGTTCTGAAAAGTTGGCACGATCCTGGTTTTTATTCCATTTGCTTTATCTTGTCTTTAATTGATGAAATGTGCTTTAAAAATTGTTGTATTAATAAATCCAAGTTTTACACCCACTTGCATCAAGCATCTTGGATACTAATGAAACTGACTTATAATATATAATGTATAATGAAATAGTCACCTCGCCCCACACAAGAAAAAAATGTGACGGGAAACTAAGAATATACAGGGTGTCTCAACAAACAAAAAAGGATCGTAACTTTCTGAATAAGTGTCGGAATGGAACAATTCAAATGACAAAATAAAGGCAAATAAGTTGGCTATAGTATAAAGAAAACCGGTTTCCATTCGGTTCAGTGCTTACTGAGAAATGAGCAAGTATGTAACATTAGTAAGCTCCAAGTTTGCTCATATTGAGTGATTCAGACAGCACAGACAAGAAATCAATCAATACTTCTCTCTCAAATATAACATTCATTAATATGTTTTTTTCTTGTTCTAGTTTCTCTTTAAAACCAAATAGTATGCCGGATAAGAATAATGTTTAAATAAAAATGATCATAAAAGTTGTCGAGGTTATTTTCATCATATTTTAAACTTGATATCAGTGGAAATTTACGATAACTTCAATATCTTTATTACGATTGAAAAAAAATAATGATAGTTAATCTGAACAGCCGTTATTAACCAAGTTCAAGATAACTAATAAGATTGCCCATAGAAATTATCAAGCTTTTTTGTGTTTACATTGGCAATGAAAATGACGGCTGAAATTATATTATTAACGGCAATTGGGCGCATGATAGTCAAATTATTTATATCGCAATTGAAACAAAACAATTGAAAGAATATGGTTATCTCTCTGTTTACAATGAGATAAATTGTTTTTGTTTTCTGATTGCTGTTGGTGTTATGATTAATTAATCAGTACTCTAGTCTTAGAACACGAAGAATAGTATTCAATAGTGCTGGCTAATTGAAAAGTTAATGCGTAAATAACCATCCACGCCAGTGAACAGTGAAAATCTGTAAATTAGTCAAACTTGGATGGGAGTGTTTCGTGACTACTCTTACGTAATCGCACATTTCTCCGTAACTACTGAGCCAAACTAAACGCGGTTTTCTTTCATTCATTGACAACTAATTTGACTTTACTTTGACGTTTGAATTCAAATAATTATGTGGGAAGTAACGATCACCTAAGGGTGCGTTGTATTTTTTTTTTTGAGATGTAAAATCATTATTATTACCGGTAGAAACTTGTTGGTTTACTATCGATTCACTCAAACTAATGCGTACCTAAATATTGTTTGCATTTATTTATTTTACTACTGTGGTAATAAGTTCATCTTTCAATCTATCTAAATTGCATTGGCTCCACAAGAGTGACGGGTCAACCATTATCATTATCACAAGTACCTGCAGTACCTGTACAGGGCCTGTGAGGTAGGCCTATACAGTGGTCTGAATGATATTCTAAAAGAAGCAACATAGACATGTGGGAAAAGTAGACATGAAAATCAAGTTCAACTCTATACCATGATCAAGAAGTTAATCTTCGTTTATTAGTTACAAACATGAAACATAATGTGTACCCTCCAAAATCATGAAAATCATATTTTGTGGCACTTTTTGTTCTATAATTCAAAAATAAATAAGATATTAAAAATAAAATAAAAAACATTCCTAGGGCATTTTATGAGGAATATAATGAAACTAGTACAAAAAAAATTTGAGTTATCTTTGCAGGACCTAAAATGGGTATAAAAACGTGTTTTTTATAATTTTCTCCAAAATGGTCAATTTCATGACCATGGTTGGATTCATTGAACCCTTTTCTGCAAGAAAATGTATACTTTTATATAGATTAAATGAATAATGAAGGCGTTACAGCAGTTTTACGGAGGCTATGCTGGGGGTCCACACACCCTAATACCATAAAATAAAGTTTTTTAGGCCTTATGTATCAAAAATATCACAAAACAATATGAAACTAGCGATTATATTGATTAATACATTGTATTTTCATACACATTTATTGTTTGTCCATGTGGAATCACTTACCTAGTATGATATAACTACTATGGGCAATTAATATAATAGCATCCTCTTTTGGCAGACTTTGGAAAGTCCCCATTCAATTATACAGGGTTTTTAATCACACTTTAGGATAGAATTACTCATTTAAAGGGACAACTACGAACGAGGGAGAAGTTGAATTTGTCTTTAGGAATGTATTTGCCGTCTTTTGGTAATACATTTTGGTTCCCCTACGACGGGGAGTACAAAAAGTAAAAACTAAGCACTTTTTGGACGATCGTGCAATGGTCTAATGGAAGTAAACATTTATTTGGCATGCTTGGAGATCTATGGAGAAATTTCCCCTTTTTCAATTGCGATATTGCACGTAGATTTTCTTATAATAAAGCTACAACTAAGAGAATGAAACAAATTACGGTTTTACTTTTTACACTTGGCTTTTCATACGCGGGATAGTGTGACAGAGTATGCGTGTGGGACGTATTAATCGATCGAAACATCCCCGATCAACATTACACTATTTGCCGATGAGTTACCGCTACCAGTTAATCCATAATTTGTTCATACACACGCGCAACGAGACATGCGCAACGTGTTGTAACAAACAGGTGCAAAGACTCAAAATTGTTCTTTTGTGTGTTTTGACACATAGGGTACTCAACAACCTACCCTTGTATCTTGAATTAAAGTAATACAACTGTTATAATTGTATTATATTAGTGTTGGTGGAGCTATCATTCTACAGTTAAAAGCACCGTACCGGTGCACTGTAATTTCATATCCTGGGAACAAATATATTGGCTATCACAGGTCACGTGACCATAGAGTCTAGACACTTTTAGAGTGATAGCATTTCCAAAGAGCTGTGTTGCATGTAGATACATTCTAATTAATCATATGCTGTTTACCTTTTTTTATTCGTCAATTTCAGGAAAATTGACCAAATTGTGTTGATCAGTGATATTTGAATATAAGACATCCATCAAGATGGTCGATCCGATAGCTATTGTAACGAATATCGTCAAATTGGCAGTTTACATTCACAAAACCGTCAAAGAAGTGAAATCGTTCCCAGATCCTTTAAGGAAATTGGACTTTAAAATTCAGCATATGGTGCCTACTCTAGATGTCTTGTCAAAGTTGAGTTCTCAGAGAGATGTGCTTCATAAGAATTGCAAACAAGAGCCACAACTGCACTTGTTTGCTAATTCATTATCCGAAATCCTGGCTTGTATAAAGAAAGTTCAAGATTTAATAGAGGAGGTCAAAGCAATGGATAACTTGCACAAATAAGTAAAAGAGGTTGGGTTCAGACAACGTACGAGGAGTTAGCCTGGGAGCTTGACGAACTACAGAAATCTATCCAGTTTTCGGTGCTAACAGAGGTTAAAGTAGACTACAACAAGGGGGCCGATGTAATGCAATCTCTTCTGAAACACGCGAGACATAGCGGTGCTTTCTCAGCAACCTCGGCAAGCTCCGTAGAAGGACATCAACGTTCCGGTGCCGTAACAGGTGGGACATCTATTTAAATAATGTCATTCAATATAGGCCTACAGGGTGAGTAAAAAAAGTGTACTCCACTTTGGGATTTTATATCTTAAAATCTGTGCTAAAAATTTCACAAATATGTTATTGAGGCACACGGGTTACCTCATTAGCTTTCTAAATAATTTAGTTGGTTGAAATTGGATGTGGTAAACATATTTTATGCTCATTTACATAAAAGTGAACATTTATGAACCGAACAAGTTTTGCGATATTTTTGTTCTCTTATAAGATCTATTGAAAACGGTCCACACTCAAGTCCGAGCTGAGTCCGACTATAACAAAAGCCAACATGTGTGTTGTTGTTGTTGTTGCTAAATCCGTGTGATGATGACATTGTTTTGTCATTATTTCGCATTTAACGTTTGAACAAATAATTGAGAATGTTTGATTTGTCTTTATTAGTTAGCAATTGTGTACCATACATGCATCCACTTGGTCATTAGTATCAATCATATTGAGTAAAATATTCAATATTGTGTTCGGTTTCAAATTGCAGTAACTTTACCAAAATAGTGTCATGATGGTAAACGGTTCTATGAAATGTCATGATTCTTTTTGCTGATGATAGTGAATACATGCATATATTGCCGCGTACATTGATTGGCTTCATATTCTGATATCAAATATTTTTAATAATTATTTTAGTTTGAGTGCACTTCTTTTTTTACTCACCCTAATATTAATAATAATACATTTATAAAGCGCCGTCTATCTAGGCAAGCCTATTCCGAGGCGCTAAAGTTAGATGTGTGAACAAATACAGACCGGGATGATCCCCTACTCTTTACGAAAGAGTATGTACACAATTAATATGGAAACTCACAACTCACAACCTGTTAAAGAAAGCTGATCTCTATCATGAGATTGGAGCGGATTTGTACCATTACATATCAACAATCAACCTAGTCTCCTTCACAGTTTGTTGATAGATTTATTTACTGACCTAATCCGATCGAGATTAGGTTAATGTTCTCAAGGGTCATTAGTCCGAAAGATTAATATATTCCGATTGGTCATTTCTTAACCCACGCTGTACTATGGAAATTCATAATTCCGAAATTGTTTGTTCTGATATGCTTCATATATATTTAAGAAGATTAACTGGGTATTTTAATAAACATGGCAAATAACAATTTGCAACCAGTACATCCCCATCAAGTCAACCTTGCACCTCCGCCAATATGCAAGAGGTGACACATAGTAATAACTATTCATTTTAAAATAATTCCGACACACTTACATGACCACAATCATTGTTTCAATTGTGCTAATTCTGAGGGACACTAAAATAAATAAAGAAGTGGTCTCGGGTGGAGATTCTTACAAGACTAGTAAAAAAATAAACATCCCCGCCGGTTCGGTGCGATGACAACAATGACATGCGGTCTAACCTGGCGGAACCGCACGGAACCGGCGGTTGCCGCGAGGTCGAGTTTTGATGTGCTCCCTTACTTTGTAACCACATAAACCGAATATGTATGCGCTCAATTTTGCTTGAGATGATTATGTTCATGATTTAGCCAAAGAGAAACATGTCTACCTGCAACGTACATGTATGATAGAAAGATCCAACTCTACTTAGGTTGTGGGTGGGAATTATTTGGGGTTACATACTCGATGATTTTGATAAGGGATGGTCCATACAACTATTCCCAAATGCCGGTGCCAAACTGTGCCATTTTGTTCTAGTAAATCTCTGACCGTTTTAGCTGAAACGTGGAAATTTGTGAATTATTTCCATTTTGAATATTTTTTTAAATACCAGTATCAACATTGACAACCTCTTGACCGAATTTCCTTTCATTGGTACAATCGCAGTTAGTATGTAATTTGTTTACACTTTGTCGAAAAGGTGAAATCACCATGTCTTACACAATGGAGTGTATCTTCCGTTTGATACGTCCGATATTCATTATCTAAAATTAATGAAAGATATCGAGGACTCTTTCCAGCAACACAGCCTTATCTCCATATCACAACCCCTTTCATAGTTATAGCCAGTATCACAAGGCCTCATCTACATCTCCCCGATGTGTTTAAAAAGGTTCAATAGTTTTTTCTCAAAATGGTCAAAATGGAGATAAGGCCTTATGGTTATGAGCCCTCGATATGAAAGGTTACAGTTTGAATAGTGAAAGCCATCAGAAATAATGTCACCGATTGTCATAATAAAACATATTGTCGCGGGGCGGGAGCGAAGGCGCGCGATAGCCAAGTGTGCCGAATATTTATCATATCTGACACCACCAAATTGTGCGCGTGGCTGAGGGTTTAATTTGGAAAACTATATATTTTATTTGCTGGCCACGTGGGTCCGTTTGCAGGGCAGAACCTGCGTTTTCTACTCATCAACGAGCAAACCAATGACTCTGGACAATTTCTAAGGTTCACAGTTTATTTTCACTCTCCTTCTTCAACAACAATGCTACAAAGATATAGGCCTACCACAACTTCGGGTTAATTTAAAATATCCAACAAGTTAACTTCGCACAAAACTTCATAATAATTAAGGTTGGGTCAAGGGGTCTAAGTC
The DNA here is from genome assembly GCA_035610835.1 of Ophiura sarsii. Taxonomy (NCBI): domain Eukaryota; kingdom Metazoa; phylum Echinodermata; class Ophiuroidea; order Amphilepidida; family Ophiuridae; genus Ophiura; species Ophiura sarsii. The sequence goes on from CM069449.1 coordinate 60,379,398, forward strand.
TCAACTGTCACTTGGTCAAATATTTAACAGCAGTCCGTCCTACCACTCCGCACTACTACCTCAACTACCACCTCAACTACCACCTCAACCTTATAACCCCTCGGCAAACACATATGGGTGATAAAAGTACACGTTAATGTTCCATACATACAATTTTAATTGTCAAAATAGCATTACAGTTACATAAGATAATATTCAAATAACTAGTTTACGTAAGACATGAGTGATCTGAAAGGTAGGAGTGCCCGTATGTTCTTAAACTCTCTGCCTGTTTGCTATTGCACTCTCCGCCCGTCTGTTATTGCACTCTCTGCCCGTCTTTTCTTGCCGATAGTATCGGCGCTCTTTCTGCATCTCTTTTCACCGATTGTATCGGCGCTCTTTCCGCATCTCTTTTCAACGATTGTATCGGCGCTCTTTCTGCATCTCTTTTCACCAATTGTATCGGCGCTCTTTCTGCATCTCTTTTCACCAATTGTATCGGCGCTCTTTAAGCATCTTTTTTCACCAATTGTATCGGCGCTCTTTCCGCATCTCTTTTCACCAATTGTATCGGCGCTCTTTCCGCATCTCTTTTCACCAATTGCATCGGCGCTCTTTCCGCATCTCTTTTCACCAATTGTATCGGCGCTCTTTCTGCATCTCTTTTCACCAATTGTATCGGCGCTCTTTCTACATCTCTTTTCACCAATTGTATCGGCGCTCTTTCCGCATCTCTTTTCACCAATTGTATCGGCGCTCTTTCTGCATCTCTTTTCACCAATTGTATCGGCGCTCTTTCTACATCTCTTTTCACCAATTGTATCGGCGCTCTTTCCGCATCTCTTTTCACCGATTGTATCGGCGCTCTTTCTGCATCTCTTTTCACCAATTGTATCGGCGCTCTTTCTGCATCTCTTTTCACCAATTGTATCGGCGCTCTTTCTGCATCTCTCTTCACCACTTGTATCGGCGCTCTTTCCGCATCTCTTTTCACCAATTGTATCGGAGCTCTTTCTGCATCTCTTTTTACCAATTGTATCGGCGCTCTTTCTGCATCTCTTTTCACCGATTGTATCGGCGCTCTTTCCGCATCTCTTTTCAACGATTGTATCGGCGCTCTTTCTGCATCTCTTTTCACCAATTGTATCGGCGCTCTTTCTGCATCTCTTTTCACCAATTGTATCGGCGCTCTTTAAGCATCTTTTTTCACCAATTGTATCGGCGCTCTTTCCGCATCTCTTTTCACCAATTGTATCGGCGCTCTTTCCGCATCTCTTTTCACCAATTGCATCGGCGCTCTTTCCGCATCTCTTTTCATCAATTGTATCGGCGCTCTTTCTGCATCTCTTTTCACCAATTGTATCGGCGCTCTTTCTACATCTCTTTTCACCAATTGTATCGGCGCTCTTTCCGCATCTCTTTTCACCAATTGTATCGGCGCTCTTTCTGCATCTCTTTTCACCAATTGTATCGGCGCTCTTTCTACATCTCTTTTCACCAATTGTATCGGCGCTCTTTCCGCATCTCTTTTCACCGATTGTATCGGCGCTCTTTCTGCATCTCTTTTCACCAATTGTATCGGCGCTCTTTCTGCATCTCTTTTCACCAATTGTATCGGCGCTCTTTCTGCATCTCTCTTCACCACTTGTATCGGCGCTCTTTCCGCATCTCTTTTCACCAATTGTATCGGAGCTCTTTCTGCATCTCTTTTTACCAATTGTATCGGCGCTCTTTCTGCATCTCTTTTCACCGATTCTATCGGCGCTCTTTCTGCATCTCTTTTCACCAATTGTATCGGCGCTCTTTCCGCATCTCTTTTCACCAATTGTATCGGCGCTCCTTCCGCATCTCTTTTCACCAATTGTATCGGCGCTCTTTCCGCATCTCTTTTCACCAATTGTATCGGCGCTCTTTCCGCATCTATTTTCACCGATTGTATCGGCGCTCTTTCCGCATCTCTTTTCACCAATTGTATCGGCGCTCTTTCCGCATCTCTTTTCACCAATTGTATCGGAGCTCTTTCTGCATCTCTTTTCACCGATTGTATCGGCGCTCTTTCTGCATCTCTTTTCACCGATTGTATCGGCGCTCTTTCTGCATCTTATCTCGCCAATAACGGCGCCCTAACTATATTATCTTACCTGGTGTTATGACTGACCAAAATAATACTATCTACATAGGCTTTACACTCAGCTTGACCCCCCTCCCACCCCAAATGTAAGATGAGTGTTTTTGCCTTCCCCAACTTTTTAACTCAACCCCCCCCCCCCCCCCCCCCCCCCCCATAGATCATCACCATCGCACTGGGTTGTGTTTTACGTGACATAAATACAATAATAACAATATAGGCCTACGTAATACACGATCTAATGATGTAAGTATAATAAGCTTCCAGATGTTTTTCACGTTACTGAGAAGAACCACTAATGCAATGGCATAACAAGTACAAGTCTTTTCCATCATCATTAATTACTACTGAAAATTCAGCAGCTACACTAGGTACTATCCATCACCACTACTATTTGGAATGACAAATTATTATATTGGTCTAAGTTATCAGCTTTCATGAATTTCGACGAATGAACTCATGCACGGACTCTATTGGAAAGTATGACTCACATTTAAATAACGCACTTTCTTAGAATTATCTTACTCTACACGTTCGTATCGAATATTTTATAATATAATATAAAATTAAATAACCGTAAATACCTATGGGTGCTCACTATAAGATGATCGGTTTATCCCTTCTCCGCTCGGCTACCGCTGCGACTGTACGTATACGACAGCCTACAATTAATATAAACAGAATGCCACGCTTCTGTTATTATCCTGACTCTGCATCATACGCGATGTTTACATTTTCACCAATTCTTCATATGTATAAAAATATAAGATATTCAAGTAGACCTAATATGTACAAAGCATTATCTTCACCATCTCTGCATGTACACACAAATTATTCAACTAGGCCTACACACATCATCGCTTCCAAAAAATGCGCCAGGCAGACTACAATCCATTAAATAGTCTGCCACTATTGTAAATCTACAATACTTCGTTCTGAAAATTAGAGCAAATGACAATTTGCACAACTTAATTTGATCTCGACGCCAATCCGAATATGCTGATTATTGTCACAGCACAATCTGAATATTACATCTCAATATAAAACAAAAGCAATCCACCGCGCCATTATGCACCAAACTACTAATGTATTACACATTGAATTAACTGAACATGCCAACTATTTTTATCATCATTCACGTACAAATATATTACTAATCGCCACCAACACTCATACAAACGAAGCAGCACATCGCGCAGTTTAAAACTCGCCTTCCGAACATTAAACGACGCCGACAGTTGACACGCACGATAATTAATCGACTGCAACGGCATCACTACACATACAAGTTAATCTATCTCGATCGTTGATCCTAATAGTTCCTATACATAACTAATGTACTTACTCTACAAGGATGCCTACCAATTCGTCCGATTTTCGAAAGATTCTAAAGTTTCATCACCAGCTACTCCGTTCTTCCAACACCGCGCTCAAAGTATCATCAACAAAGATGGCGACCGACGCTAACCGACAATCGCGCAATTGGCTAAAACAAGTCATGTGATCGCCGCGCGCATTAATTTATCAGTGCACGGTCCAGCAAATGGGTAAACCGTCAAAAGACAGGCTTTTGGGTGGTCACCCCGCTTTTGGCGGGTAATAAATTAATATAGCCAAAACCTTTACAATAAGCGATTCCCGCTACAATATTAATGAACTTTTGGAACCGATGGGTACTAATCATATTGGGACAGCCTGTATTATCCCGACATTTATTTTCCCGAAAATCAATTCCTCCAAATGGTTTTTATTCCAGAAGGGTCGTTTTTCCGAAAGTGCGACTTTCCAAATTTGAGTTTTAAAAAACCTTCGAAAAGAAATACAACTTTGGGATTTAAAGTTCAAGTGAAATATCGTGTGTGTTTTCTTCGATTAACTAAACAGAACACAAACTATTATTACTTTCGAAACATCCCTTTTTCAGAAGTACGGCGACGACATCACGTTGTGAAATCATGACAATTTCCAACTTTTTCTCGAGGACCCGGAGGCGTAGCCATCCCATGTTCTTGTTCCACCAGGGAAATTTACATTAATTATTCCGTGTTTCAAATTGTTCACTAATTTAGAGAGGCAACCAAAAGGAGCTGACAAATTACCATTATTAAAATTCACTGAAGTTGATCTGCTTCGACCACTAGGAGATGGTGGTTTTGGGAGTGTCTGGGAGGCAAATTATCAAACCGGTGGAAAAGTTGCTGTCAAGCTGTTCACCAAAGCAAGGTACACCGCTTAGTTTTATATTATTGAAAACTTTCAATTAACGATCGATAAAATGTCCAGATATCTAGATACAGCGAATCTTATGTTTAGTGGTTCTCGGGTAGATTTTTTAAATTTTTGATATGATACGTCAACATTTTCCATTATTAAAGCACTGAAGTGAGAAACCGTATCAACTAGTGATCATGGTGATGGGGAAAACCACCCATGAAATGATTTCATCGCGTATATCTCCATAAGTTCCCAATGCAGGTTATATATTCTCCTTTCCCCATTGTCGACAGATTGTAAGTAATAAGACATAATAGAGGTCATACAGGGTGAGTCAAAAAGAAGATAATCGAGAATGAATATTTGTTTAAAAATATACCAAACAAATTTGACAAACCAATGAGGCACGTTTTCAAAGAGCAACTTATTCCGCTTATATGACAAAAGGAATCATTGAAATCGATCAATTATATCAGGAGCTATGCCTGTTTTAATACATGAGACCCTTTTTTAGCTGTTCACGGAATTCCGAAACGCTTAGGGTCCATATCCAAACTCTCAGTGCTTTTAAATCGTTTTTCTAGCGATTTAAAAGCGCTTTTCCAACGGTATTTCGTTCTATTGTTAAAAGCATCGGAAAAAGATCGGTGATTAACTAGAAACCTCTCTACTTATCTGGCGTTAACAATAGAACTATTGTAGTACTCTTGATGGCCCAATTAGTGAAGCAGACACATGAAAGCGCGAGGAAGATTGTGTTATTAAGCTGACCAGTGTTCACCCGACCCCTGTTGTGACGTAGAGAGCGACCCATTTGCCAGATTGTACACCTATCGGGTTTCTAGTACAAGTCCCGGGGGGGGCACTGACATTTGAAAAGGGTATAGTTAGGTGCCGCGCTGAAGACCCCCTTTTCACCCTCTGCTGCTAGTTCTTATGACCCCCCCCCCCCCCCCCCCCCTTTGAGCCTGCATCAGTTCTTAAGACCCCGTTTTCATTGAAAATTCAAAAATCGCGAAATTTTGCGTTCCAAAGCACCAATTTTGTGTTCCAAAGCCCCAATTTTTCGAAAATTGAACTATAGGCCAGTTCTCAAGATCTATTTTTTGGGGGGAAAAATCTGTTCCTAAGACCCTATTTTTCGTCATAAAATCCACTCAGTTCAGTTCTTTAGCCCCCTTTTTGAGACCCTGGGCGGCACACCCCTACCCCCAAAAAAAGTTGAGTGCCCCCCCCCCCCCCGGGTACAAGTGCCAGGTTTTATCATGGCAGGTGATAGAGGCTAATCGAGACACTCCTCAAACCCCGACTCAAACGATATATTTGTAGCCGCCTATGCATTGCTAGGCTTATCGTAATCCACTCGTTAACGTCATAAGAATAATCCTCCTTGAAGTGGCCTTTAAAGACTATTGTTCAGCCGTGGATGATTTTAGAGTAAGCAGGGAGGTGTCAATGACACCTCCCTGGTACAAGCATGGATAATGTTATCATTCAATACTAAACAATATGGGAGCCATTAAACATACAACGTGTTATTATTTTCTGGTATAGGCATAATGTGTGTAATCAAGTAGCATTATGAATCTTACTCCCCTAAATAGTGTCATTTTTCTGCGTTTTTAGACTATTTAAGAATGTTGCATACACTCTGAACGTGACCTACTAAATAATAAATAAATAATAAATATGAAGAAATTAAGTAATTAATGTAAATAAATAATATATAGATTAATAATTATATCAATAAAATAGTATATTAAGGCCTATTTATAATTAATTGATTGATAAATAATTAAATAAACATCAACAATTAAGAAAGTAAATACAAAATAAATAAATAACGTTAAAATTATGTCAATATAAACGAAAACCCCGAACGGACGTATAATGAGAGAACAATAATAAATATTATATTTCGGCATACTTAAAACCCTAACCGACCTCTACCCAGACTCGACCGCTCTAAGCATAGAGCACAAGGAATATAAACCGCCACAAAGATTCGAACGTACGGCCTGCTGATTGAGAGTCCAAATCTTTACCAACTGAGCTATTTCGATTTTCCTGAAATCCTCAGCGCTTTATACCCAAATATAGTTCTCATTCAACTATTCCCTAAATACACACGGGTTTTTCAACACGGTGTTGTTGTCTATAAAATGAGTCTATGATTTATTAGATTTAACGAATAACAAATCCCGTACTTTGTGAACCGATTCTTAAAGGGGCGTGTACATCTCAAGTGTTTGTCCTGGACAAAAATCACATGACTCGCTTCGCTCTCAAGTCCTCGCGTGCCCGGAAAAAAGCCCATGATGCAATACTAAGTCGTAAAAGTGTGCACATAAATCGACAAAATGCTGTACAAACGAAATATAATATATCTAGAATTGTTTCAAAAAGTAGTGTTATTCGTTACATTTAAATCAGAATTACTTTCTTTAACAGTAAATAATCAACTTTTGAGCGAGAAACTACAAAGATTAAGAAATATAAAGCATTTTAAACATCTAATTTAGAGAAGAGTGGTATGTTGAACCATATTACTTTTGTTTGTTATTGCGTTCACATAGCGCATAGTTGGCTCAGCGGTAGAGCATTGGACTAGTAAACCGGAGGTCGTGGGTTCGAATCCTATCACGTTTTGAAATTTTATTTTAATCGTTTATATACATTTGTTTAAAATTAGTTTTCGATATTGTTTATCATTTCGTATAATTATTCATTATTGTTCAATTATAGTTTATTTTGGAATGTGGAATTATTTACGATTTCATTTTAATTTTCCACTGACTGTTTAGTGTGCATGGCATCATGAAATGTGAATGAACCGCGGTATACCACCGAACTGTCCTAGTCCTATGCAACAGGCCAATACAATAGAAACTCGTTGTGTGTTATTATCGATTGAGCTAAACTTGTAAAGTAAATGCCAGCCGTTATGTAATACAAATCAATTTGCCTGTATTATTATTAATGAAATAATGTTGCGGTGGTGTAGGAAATAGGAAAATCGATTCAAGGACATGAGCCGACTGGCTTCTTATTTACATAACAATTGGCCTTTGCAGACCATGTTCATAGACTAGCTAGGGGCCATTCAATGTAAGCCTAGGAGTAGTAAACACAATTATATTTACAGGACATTCTTTATCGCAGTGAAATTGCAAAAGAATTCAACATTCAATAAATATAGCGAACGATAAGCAATCCTGTCAATTTATAAAAACAAACAGTGTAATAACAAAACAGAAAAGAAAACCATCCCCATCCGCAGGATTCGAACCACTGACCTCATGATTGTGAAGCCGGCGCTTTGACGTTTGAGCTAATGAAGGCTATACATAAACGTTTTGAAGAAAAACATTACATAGGGTTCAAAATACAAATATCTCTTAAATCGGAGGCTAAAATCGAAAGGACAAAAGTCGGAAACAATATCCTCTCTAAACTAATGACTTGGATTATATATTGTATAATACATAGGTATTATATTGTATAATACTTCCAAACACGATGGTCAATATATTACGCCCCTCCGTCATCACCCATCCATTGTACAAATATGTTACGTGACCTATCGCCAAAATGTTTTCAGCATTGATTTCAATGGAATGAAGGGGGAAATGGGCTACTTTCACAATATCTTGGCAATACTGCGCCAAACAATAGATGAATAGAGTGACGGAGCGGTAGCTTAATTCATATTTTTAGACGACCAGATACATTGATCGGCGGTGAACGTAAACATTTTATGATCGGATTTAAAAAGCTTATAAATAGTATTTCTTAAAGAATATAACACAACCTTCCTCGCGCTTTGATGTGTCTGCTTCACTAATTGAGTCATCCAGAGTACTACAATAGTTCTATTGTTAACGCCAGATAAGTAGAGAGGTTTCTAGTTAATCACCGATCTTTTTCCGATGCTTTTAACAATAGAACGAAATACCGTTGGAAAAGCGCTTTTAAATCGCTAGAAAAACGATTTAAAAGCACTGAGAGTTTGGATATGGACCCTTAATCTTCTTGAAATCTATCCACTCTAAAGTGGGCAGCAAAATGTACACACGGGCATTCATATTCAAATGAGATTAAAGCCCGGGAGTTTCAAACACAGGTGGGAATGGTGTGCATAACATAAAATAATCAGTGACAACAATAAGAAAATTATTAAACATTGAAGGCCCGCTTAAAACAATTAAGACACCTTAGAGGACAACTATCAGCAATCATTTTGCTGCCCACTTAGAATAGAGTTGCCAGAGTGGAACGATTTCAAGAGAATAAATTGAGCGTTCCGTGGACAGCTAAAAAGGGGGGTTCTTTTATTAAAACAGGCATATCTCCTGATATAATTGATCGATTTCTATGATTCCTTTTGTCATATGAGCGGAATAAGTTGCTCTTTGAATATGTGCCTCATTGGTTTGGTCTTTTTTTAAACAAATATTCATTCTCGATCAACTTCTTTTTGACTCACCCTGTATATAAACTCAGCAGATGTTTATAGATAATTTTTCATATTTTTGTGGTTTTTTGCACGTATTAGGCTCAGGTTCATATTTTCCATAATAAGACGATTTTTTCGACAGATTGTAGGTAACTAGAGGGACGCACGGGCACCCGCTAGTAAGTAGCGCCTACCATATAGAACACCTACAAAATGAAATAACACATGTAAGTAGTTATTATACGAACATTTTCCGCGAAATTGGTAAGAATAAATGTATGAGTTAAAATATAATGCATAGGCCTATTTCCTATTAATATTGAATGTTGCCCGTCATTACCCCATATCACATTCACATGATAAAATATAATGCAGGCCTATAATAGTAGTTTGACCTGAAATTGAATGCTTCCCGTCATTGGCCCAAACTATATCCCATGGTTTATACTTTGAAGGAACAATACTATTTCATTCCGACTCGTGACCCTCCGTGGTACGAATTTATCATTACGTTTCTTCATCACGTTTTTTCATCGTCAATCATTTTCAGCAACAATCAGTTCGTTTTAAGGGAAGCTTGCAAGATGCAACTTGCAATAAATTCCCCGCACATTGTCAGACTGGTCGGGATCATAGACGAACCAGATTGTCATGCCATCGTTATGGATTACTTCGAAAACGGCAGTCTGAAATCCTTCATGAAATACATGGATTGTGACTGCTGGGCAAGACGAATGCGCATGCTCTGTGACATCTCCAATGGAATGAACTACATGCACTCCCTAAAGCCACCTATCATACACAAAGACATCAAAGCATGCAATATATTCATTGACCATGGGTTAATGGCAAAGGTAAGTATACAGACACATAGTGGTCCTAAAAAAGAAAGAAACACAGGTTATTTCTTGTGGCAGATGGTCTCAGAATTGTTAAGACATAATGTTTATATATATTTGCATATTATATTCAACTGTGCAATCATTCATTGTCTAGGTATGATCCGTATGCAATTGAATAATAATAGTGCGGCTACAGATAACGTGATCAAGATTATCAACCTAAACCATTTGTTCCTGGGCTGTTTATGAAATGTATCATAAATTAAAATGTCAGGGAGTAGTTCCAAAATATATTGGTATTTAAAACCAAATCAATTATTGTTTTAAGCTCGGTGACCTTGGACTATCATCGAGTAACACAACGATGCATGAAAGCGACAAGCTCTTTGGAACGGCATCACACTTTCCACCGGAATCATGGAGTGGCGAAGTGAAAAAAGCGACAACATCACGGGACATCTACGAGTAAGTCAGTGTTACATTTATTAAAAAATCTTTTGTCTCAAAGCTCTTTAGTTTTTCAAAACCTAATGCGGAATGCGGTTTTTTTATAGATATAAAATATTGAAATCCTTGTCAAAGTGACCTTTTGTATTTAAAATAATGTGATCAATGAAAATCTGAAAAATCAGTGAAACTTTGGGATTTTGTTGTTGTTTTTTGGAGAAAAAAGAAAAAGAAAAAAAAAGGTTTTTCTAACACGCACCAATTAACTAACGCGCGAGGGAGCTTTGAGACAAATGATTCTTTTAATATAGCCCAAAATGTACCGAAACATGATATTTAAAACAAATTGGTCAACGTCGGAGAATGAAATTAACAGAGGACAAAGGAAATATGAAAAAGAAGATTTAGACAGTGTATGATGTATTTCAACATCTTTCTAGCCTATTTCACTCCACTGCAGAAGGAAGGCCTCTTCATCAATTTTCCATTTCACTCTGTCCTGAGCTGTCCTTTTCCAAGTAACGTTGCCATACTCTTTGATGTCGTCTATCCACCGTCTGTTTTGCCTGCCTCTTCCTCTGGTGAATGCTCTGGGGATCCAGTCTGTTAATTTAGAGTCCATTCTTCCCTCCTGGCTAGATGGCCAGCCCATCTCCATTTTCTGGGGCTCATGGCTGAGAAGTAGGATGTCATCTGCAATCTGAGATCGGTAAGGTGTTCACCATCGACTACAACTCCCATACCTTGCCAATCCAGGTTTCTGAAAACATCCTCCATGGCTGCAGTGAATTGCTTTAGGCATGTTAGGGAGATTGGATCACCTTGTCTCACACCTTTCAGAATTTTGAAGGCTTCAGTTGTGGTGCTCTCTAGGTGGATTCTAGCACTTGGATCTTTACAGATTGCCTTGATTAGACGGATGTACTTTTCATCACTGACCTGCTTTTTCAGCGCATTTAATAGAGACTGGTGGTCTAGACTGTCAAATGCCTTCTAATAGACCACAAAACCGAGACATCCTTTCGACTTCTCTACACTCTTAGAAGGTCAGGATCAAATATGAGACGAAAAGGATCAATTTTGATCCAGAAGCGATATCACATATGAGCTTACCCTTTCCGGATCAAAGTGATCCGACAAGCAGGATCAAAAAGTTTGATCCGAAATGGGATCAAATATTTCTGTCAAATGATACTGAAACGGATCAAAATAATGATCCTTAATCGGATGTACCTGTAGCTTATGATCCTACTCCAGGATCAAACTGAATCAAAGAAAAAGTGAAAACATAGGGGGTCATCGGGTGACAGATTGTAAAAACAAGCATGCATGCAAGGGTCTTTCGGTGACACCGGGCCAAAAAAAGGGGGGTATTTTTGATGGAGCCTGGTGTGAAACCTAATATTGATTGAGTGCCCCCACCCCCGGGTGCACACTGCAGACTATATATCGAGTGCAGTAAGCTTACTACATCGTGTAGGCCTAGTACATCGCAGTGATCGTGACATTTTGTGAGGAGCATTTTGACCGAAAATCGTACTGATGGCACTGGTCAGGTACAAGAAATTTGTTCACAAGAATAGAGCATGTTCAAACATAAAAAATAAAACTACTTTACCGACAACATCATGTAACATTTTACAGATTAGACTGGATAACTTACCGCGGTATTTCACCCTTGTTTCAACTGTGGCGACCGAATTCAAAAGATCGTCTGCTTGTCGTCTATCGGTTTGCGAAAGAGTGACGTCAGTCACTCATTGACCAATGAACTGTTTCATCGAATTGATCCGGAAATCAGATCAAAGTTGATCAAGGTGAATTTGATCCGTTTGTTGATATCTATCTGGAAACGGATCAAAACGATCCGAAAATGATCCTTAAAGGATCAAAACAAAGTGAGCCGGAAATCTACTCATGTATTTGATCCTGACCTTCTAAGAGTGTATAACCTGGCTCAGTGTTTGACGATGGTCTGATGTCCTGAATACTGCTCTAAAGCCTGCTTGTTCTCTAGGCTGGTTTTCATCAAGCTGTTTCTCAAATCTGGCAAGAATAACTTTTGTAAAGACTTTGTACATGTGAGGCAGCAGGCTGATAGGTCTATAGTTTTTTATGTCCTTCATAAACCCTTTTTTGGAGGCGGGGCAACGGCCTTCGCCTCCTTTATGGGTAGGTTTTGACATATAGGAAAACGACATCTTACGTACGGTTTACATGCGACAATAAATCCCTTAAGTTTTACGTATGTCCCACTACATAAAACAGATACTCTCTGTTGTAGCGAATTCCTATCACCAACGAGTTTTCTTGACCTTTTTCAATTAAAGCCAGTTTTAACGTGTGCTTAAACGGTTTCTGTTGAATTGGGCTACTTATTGGCTTTGGCTGAGGTATTTCAGGCACAGATGGTGGTGTTTTAGGTGATATTTGTGATGTAGTCTGGCAACACTGCATATCTGCTCAAATAACAGTTGTTTGCACCAGGGAGGTGTCTGTTTACACAGCTGCGGGCAATTCATGGACCGTTAGGACCAGCATTAATTACATGAAGACAAAGTGCTTTAAAAAAATAAACGTTTTTTATTGTTTTAGGAAACTTTAAATGCAAAATATGAAAAGAACGTATCTTTATTGGTATAGTTTCCCGTTTGAACGGTGGAAATCGAGTGGGTATTAATTAAGATACCGAATTCCGATGTTAAAAAATATTGAATCAATTACGTGCAAAGGGTATATAGTTTGCGACGTCAGCATAGCCTTGGAGGCGCTATACCGATAGGGCGTGATTGTAGCAGACGATGGTGGACACGAACGGCCGTTAATTTTGAATTTCCGTTGTTAAAGAGGCATTAAGAGATGTGGTGAAGGCAGCGCCCTCAATTACAAAAATATATGATAAAAACTGGGATTTATATATTTTTACAATTGTATTACATGTATGAACTTACACCTACATAAGGATTCAGAAATAGCAGCCCTCTTTGTACAACAAAACGTCGATTCAAAAATGCTGGTCCCCCTGCAGTACGCGTGATACATAACACGAACCATGTTTGCATAGAGGGCGTTTTTCAATAAATAGCGATGGTATTGTTTTAATCAAGTTTTGCTGTGTTTTTGTTAGTAAAAACAACAATAATGGCAAATTTTAATGTTCATCTTGAATTCTGAAGTAAATTTTTAAAATTGTCAACACCACTAACAACAACAAAATGTTTTAAAGGCATATTATGTGATCTTTTCCAAGTAGCGCCCTCTATCATTGATTTTTACTATGAAAGTAGATTTTCTTGCAGATGCGCATTTTTGATCATAAATCATAAAGATCCTCTAAGTTACAGATCGATGCGATTCCCAATTACTTCAAAATCATGGTTTGTATCTTGGAATATATTTATGAATTTTGATCAGAAAAGTAAATCTGTAAGAAAATCTGCTTCCAATTTTTTCGGGGATTGAGGGCGTCCCATGGAAAAGATCACATAATACCTTCAATTAAGGCAAAGTTATATGAACATCTGTAATATGTACTTATTGTTACTGTTAAAATAATGCTTAAGGATGTAAACAATAACATTTTTATATATAGAACGTGCTAAGCTAAATAGAAATACGCAAATTTATTGGTTGTAGACAATCTTTAACAAAGCCACTTCATTTGACGTTCCAAGTTACAGATTGAAACAATCATAATCAAAATCATATTTGTTAGACAACATTTCAACTGTTCGTGCAACCAATCTGTTTTTCAACCCTTAAAAACCATAAAAACACATATTGTATAATGCTCATATAGATTTATAAACTTGTCTAGAATATATTCACGCTTTATGATCAGAAATGTAAATCTGCAAGAAAATCTACCTTCTTTAAAAACAAAATAATTATGCTTACTTAGATAACGTACTATACCTTTAAGCATATCAGAAATAAAGTACCTTTTAAAGGCATGCTACCACTGTGGGTTTCTAGCCATACCCAGTTCTTTTGAGGAATTGACAAAGTTACAATTTCTCCATTAAACTGTCAGTCAACAAGTAACAGGTTATGACCAATTTACCTCTGGTAAAATGCCAACGTGATAAACCAGCTCTAAGATGTAACATACTTGATTCCAAAAGCCTTTAATGTTTTGACTCGTCAACATTGTCCTGACTTTTAGTAGTATTATCAACATTAGTTAGTGATTTCCATTCATGTTTTATATTGATAAATAAAACTTATGACTAACCACTCTTTGTGTTACCTATATCACACTCTGCTGTCTGTTTCTTTAAATTTATATGACCGCCTCTTTTCCTTTTTAAAGGAATTTTTATTGAACAATATAATAACTTTTGATTCGTTCCACTGGGTAGGCACTTTCTCAAGTTGCATGATCTTGTTGAACAGTTTGGTTAGGATTGTTACAGTTTCTTCTAACTTGAGAATGTCTGATGTTAATTGATCCTCCCCAACTTTCTCTGCTTTTCTACTCCCGTGTTCGTTCTGTCTCCAGTCTGGTTTGTCTGTGTTGTATAGTTCTCTGTAGAATTCTTCGATGGATACTGTTTAATCCTTTACATGTTAATCCTAGTACACATTATTAGGCACTCATTGAGCGTGAAATCACAAATTCGTTCGGTTTCAAAATTCAGTGTTTTTACAGAAATATTCATATCTACTAAACGGTACCATATATTGCTGTGATTCGTTTTGCCGATGATAGCAGATAAATGACGTAATTGATTAAATTATTGGTTGCCTTAATTTTATGGTCAGAATTTTATTATTTTTATTTTTCAATCAGAGTACATTTTTTTTTACTCACGCTGTACATACATTGTGGTTTATTTATTTATTATTTTTTTTAGGGGGGGGGGGGGGCTTACCAGGATGGTTATTTTCTTTCACTTTTTTTCTTTCTAGCTCCTCTCAAATGTTCTTGTGCTTTAATGTTCAAAATAACTTAATTTCTGACATTAACTGGGAATAATGAAAGAAAACCGGACTTTTCATAGTCCATTTTGACACGAAAGCCTGTTTGACCTAGAAACGCCTTGGAAGGCTATTTGCGACACAATAAAGGTCCGGCTAGATTGTGTATTAAAGTCTTTTATTTTCAAAAACAAAGGGCTCTTTCTGTCCAAATGTATTTTCTTACTTTTTATATCATATATCATTATAATTTTCTAGGTTTGGGATTACCCTTTTTGAAATCACAAGCGGAGAAGATCCTTGGCCCGCAGGTAAGTAATAAACTACAAGATGTATTTCACAATAATTCCATTGAAATAACCTTTTTCCAAAGTAAGCCTGAGCCTGAAGGGTTTGCATTGGAATGAAACGTAGGGCCGACCATATTATAGGCACGATGCATTGATATGATGGTATTTACTGCAAAGACGCTCTAACGCAAACACGAACATTCCTATCTGTTTAACTTATTAAAAAGAAATCAAGTAGAAATCAACGTCTCCCAAAATACTTTGGTTCAAAAACTGCAGAGCTTATAACTTTAAAAGGTTTGAAACATATCTACATTAGTGGAGCAAAATTGGCCATAACAGTCCTCTATTTTTCGATATACCCATCAAATTTGTTAAAACATCACATTGTTGGTTCTATATATATATATATTTTTTTTTTTAATCTTTTATTGTTTATTTCTTTCATAATTTTCACATTTCACATAGTTTCATCATGTTTACATTGCATTATCGATACATGTATAACACATTTTCATACGCTTTTCAGCATGTTTACATTGCATATCATATACATGTTTAGCACATTTTTCATATACATCTCAGCATTTTTATAT
This sequence comes from Ophiura sarsii, assembly GCA_035610835.1. NCBI lineage: Eukaryota > Metazoa > Echinodermata > Ophiuroidea > Amphilepidida > Ophiuridae > Ophiura > Ophiura sarsii. The sequence continues at coordinate 60,395,273 of CM069449.1, forward strand.
TTTTTTATGCTTTTCGGCATGTTTACATTCATAATTTTCACATTTTATGTATAGCACAATTTTCATATACTACATTTTCATATTATGCTTTTCAGCATGTTTACATTTCATATCATGTATAGCACATTTTTATATACTAGTACATTTTCATATGCTTTTCAGCATGTTTACATTTCATATCATGTATAGCACATTTTCATATACTCAGTACATTTTCATATGCTTTTCAGCATGTTCACATATGTTTTTCACATTTCAATTACATGTATAACACATTTTCATGTGCTTTTCATGTTTACATTGCATATCATTACATAACACATTTTTATATGCTTTTCGGCATGTTTACATTCCATTTCATATTAGCGCATTTTCTTTTCAGCATTTTTATATTTTTATATGCTTTTCGGCATGTTTACATTCATAATTTCCATCATTCCATATCAAATACATGTATAACATTCACATATGCTTTTCATCATGTTTACACATTTTCATATGCTTTTCAGCATGTTTGCATTGCATATCATGTATAACACATTTTCACATGCTTTTCAGCATGTTTACACATTTTCATGCTTTTCAGCACGTTTACACATGTTCATATGCTTTTCGGCATGTTTACATTCATGTTCACATTTCAATAACACATTTTCATGTGCTTTTCGTGTTTACATTGGATATCATTACATAACACATTTTTATATGTTTACATGTTCACATAATTTTCACATTTCATAGTTTCATCATGTTTACATTTCATATCAATTACATGTATAACACAGGTTATTATTACATTTTTTTATCAATATGTTCATATGCATATTCATATTATTACAAAAATCATAATTGTTCAATATTATATACATCATGTATCCAGTTATTTGTATATAAACTCATATTTAATTTTATTATAGGTTTTACATCAAATCATGTTTATAATATTTAATTTGCACAAGTATACATGTGCATTCATACAAATATCTTTGGTATGCCGGTATACATAGACAAACAAACAATAAACAATTACATTTTTAACATCTACGTTTTATTAATCTCTGATTTGCAGCTCAAACAATAATAAGCTGATTAAATGTGGGTGATTCCCGTAACGGAACTTCCTGATAACTAATTTACCAACACTTATTATTTTATTTATAGAATTGTTTGTGTCTTCATCTTCTGTATTATAACCAAATAATACATCTGTAACTGATACTTTAATTAACCTATTGTGTAGCTGCGATAAAATATTGTTGACTTCAGTCCATACACTCTTTATTTGTTTACAATAATAAAAGAAATGTTCAATATAATCTATTTCGTTACACACGTCACATATAGTATCATGCTCTTTACCTATTTTGTGGAGACATATATATCTTAGTCGGGTAAATGTTACTAATTATTTTCCAGTTTAATGTCATGAGTCGTGGTTCCTTAATTTGCTTAATATGTTTGCCCAAACTTTGATTAGGTTGTGGTAAAAGGATGGTATTTCTTTTAAAATACCTTTTACGGATTTTATATGATAGTATATATGATAGTATATATACCTTTTACGTCAAGAAAAGTGATGATGCCAAAAATGTAGACGTGGGCGACCTGAGAAATTATCATATCAAGATGGCGGCTATTTTTGGTATATTTAGACAATATTCATTGCATTAACTGTTTATTAAAGCGATCTGATATTGGTTTCAAACATATTCAAACTTAGGGAATATATTATTATCCATACATACATGACTTTATCATTCACTAGTGCCATCTAGGATTTCAAAATGGCTGCATTTAGAAAGAATCTTATCTAATTAAATTTATATTGAGGCAATAAACATGATCAATACGATATATTTGTATAAACAAAGTTAAACATATCGTTTTTCATATGATAGTATACGGTATTCCTTTTATTTGATGATGCCAAAATGCATGTGTAGTCGACCTGTGAAATTAGCATATCAAAATGGCGGCTATTGTAAAATATTTAGACAATATTCACTGCATTACAGTGTATTAAAGTGACCTGATATTAGTATCAATTCAAACCAAAATATATTTTAATATCAATACATACAACGACTCCATCATTCATTAGAGCTATCTTGGACTTTTAAAATGGCCACCATTTGAAAGAATATATTCTAATTAATTTAAAGCAGTCAGACAAGGTCATATCAATAAAGATCATAATTGTGTAATGTTATAACCTCCTCTCGTCGTTTTTATATGATATATAAATTTTATTTAGGAAGTTGCCAAAAATGCATGTTACAGTTTACGCGACCAGAGAAATTAGTCAAATGGCATCCCTTTCCCCATGAAAAACATACAATGATTCTCTATCTAGTCTGAATAACCTTGAATTATTGAAGTTCATATTTAATATGATATTAGTAATTGTTTTATGATACGTGAAGAGTAATACGAAACTGCTACAAGCTGTAACAAAAAAAGTTATACAGTTTGAAAAAAATATTAAAAATATCTCCCTTAAAATTTCTGTTTTGAATTTGAATGGTGTGTAAAGGGAATCTTCTTAGCTTTCGAATAAGATTTGTTTCATGACAATCGATGGTCGGTAAGCAGAGATATGATCAATTGTCTAAAGTAGTCATGAAATCACCTGGGCCACTTTGGTTTAATCAATGGTAAAACCACTGGGATGAGTATGAATGGAATCGAACCAGGAACATAGCAGCAGAGCGCTCTTGTTAGACAACAATGGTTCATTTCAAGTGGTTACAAGTATTACAAAGAAGGTTAGGTCTTTACAAATACATTTGAAAAAGAATTATATTGTTCTCTTTAATGTTCCTTTTTGCATGATACCTTAACCATTTAATTTATACAAGCCAGATTGTATGATATTGTGAAAGTGGCCCAACCCGATTTCTAGACGACTTAGTAGATTAGTCATGAATCTTAAACGCAAGTAGTTAAAAAGACCAAATAAAATGATTCTGGTAGCCAAAACGGAACTTTTATACAGAGTGTAAAAGATTTGGACATTGCATGTATTTAACATTGGATTAAAAATAAAATTGCGATTGTATAACTTTTTTTGTTACAGTCTGTATATGGTTTTTATCCTTTTATGGGAGGTTTAGCTCATTGAGATCCCTTCGTTGTGAGAAAGCTATGTGCAGGACTCTTTCACTGAAGCTGCTTTTACCGGGAAATATTGTCAGACTCCATGTTCCCGCTGTTTGTTCTAGCTTCTGATATGGTGACAAGCTCTTACAGCCTGTCCCAAAATGATTAGTACTCATCGATGCCCAGAGTTCAATAATTTTTGTCATCATCAAAATCGATTGGATCAGGTCCATTGTGTTTACATCATCTTTGTCATACTGTACTATTTCATTAGAATTTTAGATCATGAATATCGGATTTATCAAACTCAAGATACACTCCATTATGTAAAACATGGTGATTTCACCTTTTTGGCAAAGTGCTAAAAAATGTGTGTGCTATTAATACAGCTATTGAAAGAAACTTGTGTATTATCATACTCTTGTCTACTCAATATAATCTTGTGTGTCTTTCTGTTGTAGCGGTTATTAGTTACGGGTGTTCAAATCATTAATAATTCTTCTCCTTAATTCAATTTAACGGATAAAAGAAGTTTGTCACACTTGAGTGACCCCATGCATTGTTTTATTTGACAAGTGTTTGGGACTTCTAAATGAAGTGGTATTTGGTGAATCACCAGTGGCTTATATTTCATTTTCACATTGGAGAATGGATTTCGTGAGGTTAAACACTAAGGGACTATATCATTTTTACCAAGTTCGTAGGAAATTGCATCCCCAATATGAAAAAGAAGTCTAAGCCACTGTTAATTACCCATGACTACGTCTTTACCTGTTTAAATGTCCCTTAAGTTTAGCCTCAAAACTAGCTCATTATAGAAACAAAGCTTGGGGTCGCTCATGCGTGACGATCCATTTTTACTCTTCAAATTGAATCAAAATGAAGAAGTATTAATGGTTCGAACAACAATGTGATACAACAGCAGCTTAAAATAGAAAGAAACCAAAGATATTAGCAGACAAGAGATTAAGAGAATGTATTATATAGTTTTTTTCAAACAAGCTTTTTAAAAACACATTTGTTTGCACTTTGCCAAAAAGGTGAAATCACCATGTCTTACAAAAAGGAGCGTAACACCATTAAAATAAGTCCGATATTCATGATCTAAAAGTCTAATAAAAGAGTAGAGTATAGCAAATATGATAGAAAAACAACGGATCTAATCACATTGATTCTGATGATGAAAAAATGTATTGAACTTTGGGCATCGATGAGTACTAATCATTTTGGGACAGCCTGTATATAGCAATGTACGATCTCTCTAATTCTTTTGAATTTAGCTTTCAACATAGCACAGCCCTCTGCTGCTACAATATTAATTGCTTGTAATGAATTGACCAGATCTGCTACAGTATTTGCAAACCAGGTGACTGCCGTGCAGACTACGTCATTTAATCCAAGCATTCTTGCACCAGCGTTTGACTGGTAGCACGATCAACTTGCATAACAGCATAACCCATTCAACGTCGCTGCACGGACCAGAATCAAACTCTGATTTAGAAACTGTAACTCCAAGTGACACATTATTTGAAAGAGTGGTGCCAGGGGCACGAGGAATGTTATTGAAACAGCGCCGGCACTTAGTTAGAGATTGCTATAGGAATTTTATTAGGAGCCCCAGACTTGATATTTAGGAGTTGACACTTTCTCTTAAACCCGTAGGTCCATGCTTACCAGCCAGATCATTTGGAAATATTTAAAGGTTGAGATTTCTTCATCTTAACTCTATTCCATCTGTCATCAAATGAGCCGGTGTATTAGCCAGTTCACCCTGAGTAAACTGGCCAGAGTGGACCTTTACTTTTTATTAAGGCTTTAATTTTATGATAGATGCATTTATCATACCATTATGTGGAGACTTGCTTTTGAAATTCTTTTGCGAATATCTAAGACACACAATAAAGATGTATGTCAATTTCACATAGCAGAAATGAAATGATTTTGTTACAGTAAAGGGTTATGTATAACGACCATGCATCAAGTAAATAAAACAGGTATTTGTAGATAGCTATTGCGAGAAAAGAGCAACTTCCAAGTTTTTATGATAATTCTAAGTCTAACGCCAAATAATAAAGATCAAATACCTGATGAAACAATAGAAAATGAGAGAAATTAGTTCCGTAGTTCCAATTGACTATTGGACCATTTCATATACTTAAAAAACACTCTGCTCTGTATTTATAACTGTAACCATTTTGAAAATGACGATGCCATTTTCAATGTGTTTTTTGAACAATTATTATAGTTAATGATATGACTGTCTCTGAATATTTGAATTAAATGTGACTAATTCTTTCAAATGGCACTAATGTATGGAATTATTGTATGTATTGAAAATAATATATTTTTGGGATTGAATATGTTTGATACTAACATAATTTTGCTTTAATTCACTGTTAATACAATTGATATTGTCTAAAAACACTGTTAATACAATTGATATTGTCTAAAAATACTTTCAAGTTATAGCCGCCATTTTTATTATTTCTCAAGTTGACTATACATATGCATTTGGCATGATCAAGTTATTGGTATATACTATCATATAAAGAAGGAAAAAAAAGTTTGAAATCCTAGATGGTGCTAGTGAATGATAAAGTCATGGATGAATGTATAATATAGATATCCTACGATTGAATATGTTTGATACTAATATCAGATCGCTTTAATACACTGTAAAGTGTAAATGCAATGCACATTGTCTAAATAAACCAAGAATAACCGCCATGTTGATTGATATGCTAATTGCTCAGGTCGCCCACACCTACATTTTTGGCATCATCACTTTTCTTGATGTAAAATATATTAAGTATCATAATTATAAAACCAACGAGATGATGTTTTAAAATTTGATCACTAGGGGTCACAATTTATGGTCAATTTTGCTCTACTACATGTACTTCGAATAAAATGATATCAATGTACAGCGTGTCCCAAAAAACTGGGCCCAAAAACTGCAGAGCTTATAACTAAAAAAGTAGGACATGTAGCTGTTTCAAATTTCGGGATATGAAGGTGAATATATTGGTAAAATTATGAGACTAATCTACCGTAAGAGTTTTGAAATACAAAGCTTTGAATAGAGCGTGCTCAAGACCTGTTTTTACTGATTCTATTAGCAATAAACCACCCAATGGGTGCATCTGTGTGTTGTGTGCAAGTTTTCCCTGCATGGAGTTTATTCTCTGAAATAACTTATATATATATATATATATATATATATATATATTTATCACTTCCGAAGAAACATCACAAGAAAGTGTTTTTAATTTATTGTTTATTAATAAATATCTTTATCATATTGTCAAATTTCTGTTTGCAGGGAGAAAAGTATAATTTATGTCAAATATTTTAGAAGCTGTGACAATTTCTCCGATTACGACACGAATGACACGAATGCACGCTGACCTCCTGCTGAGCTGACACGATGCATATATTTTACCGGGGAGAGGGGGCTGCTAAATATCATGCTGTTAACATTTGTGATCACAGATAAAATGAGGATTTTAAATGTTGACCGCCCATACGAGTGAAAATTATCGATTTTGAAAAAGTACTATTCTTCTTGAAATCGGTCGATTTGTACGCACTTAACGCCCCACAATCTCCTTATTGCACGTTTTTGTGGTCACGCATGCTTGCAGTGTTAGGCCTAATAATTGACTGGTTCCGTGATTATTGAATTATATTATCAATATTAGTCATCTTTTGTTGTATGATTAGATTGTAAATAATTTACCAAAATACTGATCTATCCCTTTATTTGATTGAACTCTTGTCACAGACTCTACAACCGTCCATATTCGTGGGTGGGTGTTAACCGATAACAAAAGACCAGATGACATCAACAAGGAGGCCAAAAATAAAATCGAAGAAACAGCGCCAACAGAAATATCGGAACTTATGAAGGAATGCTGGCAGAAGTCTCCAATCAAACGACCGACATCACAAGGTATAATATACCTTTTTTATTTAATCGTCGTTAGACCACGGTATACAGGGTGAGTCAAAAAGACTGCAATAGTGGAAAGAAGACATTTTGTTTTCAAAACCAAAATGAATTTTAAAACTTTTTAAACGTTGCAAGAATGATGTATTTAATCCTAACTTTGTGTGAGAATATGAAGTCGATCGCATTTTTCGTTTGTCTTTGGTGACCCTCTTTGCTGCACAACCAAATTTACCTGTTTGTCCACGAGCACACTGATTTTCATTTGAAATGGCACACATTGCATTTTCATATTTGAATATCCCGCCAACAAAAAGAAATGGAACATTTCAGTTTTTATTAAAATTTAGAACATTATACGCTTTCATAGCATGGGTATGATTATAATTGATTATGCTAACTCACATGTAAACAAGAAAGGATGCATCAAATTCGAATGACATCACAAATGAACTCAAATGTCCAAATTTGAATGAGAGGCACATTTTGTGATCTGATGAATATTTTGAGTATCTCGTGGACAAACGTGTGAAATGGGTGCACTGGTCAAAAGTTTCACCAAAGGCAAACGGAAAATGATATTGACTTCCTTTTTTCACTCAAAGTTAGGATTAAATATATCATTCTTGCAACGTTTAAAAACTTTTAAAATTAATTTTGGTTTTCGGCTTCTTTCCACTATTGCAGTCTTTTTGACTCACCCTAGGGACGTTTGAATTAAACGTAAATGTTTACTCAGTGATGTATTGGAGGCTGCGCCATCACTTTTGATACAAACTGAGATGCGTACATTTGTACAAAAATTGTATTACATGTATGAACTGCTTCCTCCTTCCACCCAACGACCCCGATTTCCCACCAAATGTTAGTCACGCCAAGCTATCAGCTTTAATTCCTTGGTATATAATTTAGGCCACATAATCTGTGTGTCCATCCATTTGTAAATTTATATGAATATTGTTTTAGGAGGCTATCTAGTACTGATTTTGTTATTCGTGTTGGTGTTTAGTTTATAGCTTTTTTTACTTGTTTATGTGTTTCTTTGTTTTGATTATTCTGTTTTTTATTTGTTCGGTTGAGCTTTGTTTTAGACCAACTTTTGTTCAAGTGTGGAACTTAAGGCCACATACCGGGTTTGAGGGAGCATTTATAGTTAACGCTTACAGTATCTGAGATGATTGCAGAATTAAGGGTCATACAGAGACGCTTTAAGTCACAGGGGGTCAATAAATGAGATAGCCCAAAATCGGTGATAATCCAACATTTTGTCTATAAAATTAGTTCATTCATTGAGAATCCCAGTATATCTCAGGTCGAAAAATTTCGCACGGTCAAAAAAATCGCACAGTCCAAAAATCGCACTCCAAAAAAAAAAGAGCACAGTCAACAGCTAATGGTCAATCTTCAGGCTTTTCATCGGTTTTCTCTATAGCATTTGCCCCCCCCCCCCCCCCCCCTTTGCGTTCAAGTTTGTGAATACCAGGTGAAAACGGCTTGCGCGTACTCTATGTGTCATGAAAATCTTAACCATCCGATCCACTATAAATCCCTACGGTGATAGCTGCTGGTACCGCTCGCTCGCCCGGTCTAAGGGAAGGATCTTAAAAGATTGAAAATGGTCAATCTAATAGAGTGAAATTTCAGTCCGAGATATTGAAATTTCACTCTATTAGATCGACCACTTTTCAATCTTTTAGGATCCTTCCCCTCAACACAATCTTAAAGAGTGACTTTTCAATCTTTTGATATAAGAGAGTATGTATGGTATCTGACTTGCACGCACGGGACACGGATTCGACCCCGGCACATATGAAGACCTCCCCCCCCCCCCCCCCAAAAAAAAGAAGGTCCGTTTCTCTTCCTAGATAGTTTCCTTCTCAAAACCTGGTAAGTAAGTGTTAAAACACATCTTTAATCATGTTACTTTAACTCGAACCATCATGACCATCATATATACTACAACTCCCTACGTTGCTAGCTGCTGGTATCGCGCGCTCACTCTGTAAGATCGTTAAGTCGGTAAGGTGTCTGACGCACGAGACGCATTGAAGACCTATTCCAACCCCTCCAAAATTTGACACGTTTTTCCCCTATCCCCTGAATGATAGTTTCATTACCAAAAACTCGCCCGGGGAGTTAAGGTTAAAGTGAAACTGTATTAAAGTTAACGGAGATGTGAACATGTTTGGCATGTTGCATAATTATTATTCTATGAAAGAATATTGTGTGCGTTAGATAACATTGGCAAAAGTACACTGAAAACCTAAACAGGTCGCCTGACTAACTTAAAGCTAGTCCAGATGGTGTCCATTTTGACTAGTTTAGCATAGTCCAGCACTGCTGGACTAGCTTTAAGCTCGACTAGCTTGATGTTAGTCCGTCCTAAACTGGACTAGTTTAGGCTAGTCGCTCGACTAGCTTTAAGTTAGTCCAGATGGTGTCCATTCTGACTAACGTAAGGTTAGTCCGGCTTCGCTAGACTAACGTACGGTTAGTCCAGCTCAAACCATATAGTAGATCCCGTCTGACTCAAATGGTTCACGTTGCGTAGCAGTACTTGCTTTCGCCACGGGTGATTGCTCTGCTGCCTGTTCAATAGCTCTCGTATTGACCAGTGTTGTTGGCGGAGCTGCTGGCTACAGTGTAAGCTGCAGTGGACTGGCACGGTCAGCCATGGCTGACCGTTATCGTTAGAGATGCCCGCGCTACCGTCGTTCTTTACAGTTACAAATGTAGCATAAAATAGTCTACAGATGTTGGCAAACACTATGATGTACACAATATGGTCACAACATGAAAAAAACTACGGCAAATTACGTCTGGATTGGCTAGCAAAACCGTACCGGCGATAAAGTACGTCTTTAATATCTGCATGCCGCCATTTATATTTTATCTCAGTGCCTTGACAAACCTAAAGCTAGTCCGACCAGCTCGACTAACCTAAAGCTAGTCAGGTCAGCTTGTCTTATAAGCTAGTCCAGCCACAGACTAGTCCAGCAGAACAAATCAAGCTAGTCAGGCTGAGCCGGAATAACCTTAAACTAGTCAAGTCGGTCATAACCTATCCAGCAGGCTTTAATAACCTGCTTGACTAGTTTAAGCTAGTCCAGCAGGCTTGACTAACCTGCTCGACTAGTTTAAAGTTAGTCCAGCCTGTGTCTGACTAGTTTAAGTTTTCAGTGTAAGGCTGGTTTAAAAAGAAATTGGATATGTTCTGTATGAAATTGTGATCTACTGCATAGCATATATGTTGGTCCAAAATATATGAAAAGCTTGTGTGTTTCTTCTTTCTTCTCTTTCTTGTTTTTTAAGTTTCCTTTTTTTGCGGTGTTGGTTTTACATATTGGGTTAAAGCCAAGTCATGATGATATATATTAATCGTTGTGACGATACATGCATCCAAATATGAAAGGATTACATTTAATGATTTATTAATGGTGGCCAAATATGTTTGCGAGCTCTGTTCTGATTTTGATCAGCCCACCGATGTCTGTACTTAAAAGTATTGTATGTATTGTTGGTAAATAAAACAGAAACCTAAAACTAAAACTAAAACTAAAACTAAAACTAAAACTGAAACTGAAACTGAAACTGAAATTAAAAACTGACACTGAAACTGAAATGAACTGAATGAATGTCCATGGTTAGTTTCAACAATGATTATCATCACTGGCTCTTTATTTGTTTATAGACGTACAGAAAAGATTAACCCGTGTTTATGAGAACAAATACAACGACAGAGATCTTCGACGAGCAGACGCGGCTATATGGGAGCAACTGGATCTGCTCAGCATGGTTAGTACACTTCGTTTTTCACATTTTCTTGAAATGATGGTGTCTTTTTTCTCTCCAAATTTGAAGAATGTAAGAATTCCTGATGGAGGATATCTTGCTCCTCTACACTTTATTTTCCGCTCAAAATATAGAAGCTCAAGGTAGTTATATGGTAACATTCTCTATTTTCTGACCCACACCAGTCAATTTACATGTGCTCACAGCACAGATACACCTCTAGTTTGTGTCCAAAATGACATCCTTAGGGAAATTGATAACCGGCGCATGCTGTTTTCCTCCTGATGTTAGACATTTCAGCGGCCTTCGATACCGTGGATCACGGTATATTGGCTGAACTGATAATGTTCACACCTGGTTCCAATCGTATTTATGTAGCAGAACAAGCAAGGTGTGTGTCAAGGGTGTATTTTCAGATGAAAGAGAGCTTATGTATGGTGTCACATTATAATTCATTTTGTATGATCATTTAAGTTTGCCCTCTATATTGTGACACCCTAGATGTTCACAATAATCTATCTAGAAATGCCAGCTTTATTAACTATCCCAGAGTCTAGATATGGTCGCGCTTTATGAACTCGCCTCCCAATATGGTGGTGCTGTTACACTTTTAGTTTCATGCCTGCAAAATGGCATTATTATAGCTAATACAGAATGGAAGATAGAGCTGTTTGAAGTTTTAAGACCAGGGGTGGTGCCGGAAGGGGTGTCGCCGGAAGGGGTGCCGCCTGTACAAACTCAATGGGGATAAACCCATGCTTTGTTCTTTTTACAATAAATAGTCTTCCCCTAATGTTACAAACACCATTCTGGCTAATCTTAAAGGATATTTAGTAGTATTTATTAAGAATGTGGATCAACAGACTTGTCAACTATTTGTAACAACTAATTAATTATGGATAAGACCATGATCATCAGCTTTATTCCTATTCGCTACACAGTCAACATGAATAATCAGCCTCAATTTACCGGATTTATAAAAATGACCAGCAAATATAAATGTGTAAATTTAAAATCATGTCGCGAAAGCCAAAATCCGTGTATAACACGAAAGGAGGCGAGCTTAAAACGCATGACCATACACCTGTTAGATCTCTTTGGTATTTTATAACACACAATAGAAGGTATACAATGGGGCTAGATTATTCAGACTTATTTATTAGAGTTTAGTGGCATGTT
>CM069449.1:60412291-60414892 GCA_035610835.1 Ophiura sarsii
TCTTGGGTGCATTGCTAGGAGACGGAGTCTGATTTGGGAACGTACCATGTAAGTGGCCAGTTGAGCATTTTGCTCCCCTCATTGCTTTTGTTAATAAGACATCAGCAAGATCTGTCCTACGAGTCACAATGTAGTCAATTAAATGAAAATGCTTTGACCGAGGGTGCATCCAAGTGAAGAAATTCTTCTCTGTTTGAAAGAAAAGTATTGGCAAACACACAAGTTTCCTTTCCATGCAGAAATTCAACAGAAGGTCACCATTAGTGTTTATGTGTAGCTGATGAATAGTAGGCTACTTTCTCGTTTTCCTTTGCCCAAATTTACCAATTACACTTTCATAGGTACTATGATCCTTGCCAATCCACGCATTATAGCCTCCCAGAATAAGCAGTTTGTCCGCCCTTAGTACATCATCAACTACCTACTTTAGCCAGCTCTTGGTAAAAGGACTCCTTTTCTTCATCCGCATAGAACATGGTTGGTGCATATACATTAATAATACTTAATCAAGAAACGGTCCTTTCCACCGGAAACACGTAATTGTATGAGACGTTCGGATATTCCTGTGGGAAATAATTTTATTAGCACTTTTATTAAAGATGGCAACTTACTGCATCACTCTTCCATTGGGTTTCCCAATCCAGTAGAAAGCCTGAGTGCATTCTTTCAATCTGACCTTGTCCTTCGATCCTTTATGTCTCTTGTAATGGCGACAATATCAATGTTGTATCTTGTCAACTCCTTGGTTATGAAGCAGTTTTTTCTTTGTGTTGAGTCTTTATCTAGCATTGTTCGCACATTCCACGTGGCAACTTTTGTTTGTATTTTTACCGCTGTCACGAAGACCCGCAGCTGGCCACGGTGAACTAGTCTGGTTATTGATCTGAGCAAGCTTTCTTTACCCAACCTTTTCTAGGGGCTTCTTCTTCCGAGGTAGGCAGTGCTATCCATGAAGAGGGCTGCCTGGACACTAACACAGCTGCCTCTTCTTTGTTGTTGCTCAGAAGATACAACAATGTTGCGACCATCTTGAGTGTGCATTGGATTTTTAACAAGGAAAACAATAAATTTTGCCAAAATGGCAGCCATTTTGGACGCCATCTTTGTTTTAGAGTGCACCTGAGTGTCTAGGAAACTTTGAACTAGTCTGATTGAGTTTATCACACCCAAAAACCTAGGAATAGATACCAAATTTTACATCTCTAGGGTGATTAATACTTTTCAGAGTTATAGCCATTTTATGATATTGGCGGCCATCTTGGACGCCATCTTTGTTGTAGAGTGCACCTAAGTGTATAGAAAACTTTAAACCAGTCTGATTGAGTTTAACACATCCTAAAACCTAGGAATATATACCAAATTTACACCGCTAGGATGATTAATACCAGAGTTATAGACATTTTATGATATTGGCGGCCATCTTGGACGCCTATTGGCAGCCATCTTGGACGCCATCATGAAAATAACCCCTTTCCGGAAGTTTTTATTTTTGGGACTTTCTTGTGGCCTTTCCTGATATCACCTGGAAGCAGAATGAGATGAAAAACCTTCTGTAGCTTTTTTTTTGGGGGGGGGGGGGGTGGGGTTGAGGTGTTTATATCACAAAATGACCCGCCTACTATAGTCATGGTCTCAAGTATCATAAGTATGCGGATGATGTCCAGATACTACACCACCTTTAATCCTGAATGCCCTGGGGATACTGCCTGTGTATTGTATAAGCTCAGTCAATGTGTCAGTGAGTTGCAGACATGGATTGCTTCATAACAGGTTAAAACTCAATCAAGGAAAAACTAAGTCTTGATAGCTACCTCTACTCATCACGTCAGAATCTTTCAACATCTTTCTCTCCATCTTCCTGAGCAGGACATTTTCCCATCTTCGTCTATCAGAAACCTGGCGTTATTTTCGATCGCTGCATGAAGATGACTGATCATGTTACCTATTTTTTCCCGCTCCAGTCAACTGGCAAATTCGTAATCTGAATCGCATCAGGAAGTATCTTGATTTGACACTTGTCACAACATCGTCCGTGCCCTCATTTTATCTAGCTCGACTACTGTAATTCCTCATGAATGGCAATGACAGGAAGGATCTTGCCCGACTTCAGAAACTGCAGAACAAAATATGTGCACATCTGATATTCAAACAACCCAAACGTTCTCTTGCCTCTCCCCTCCTTCAGTCTATTCACTGGCTGCATGTGGCCCAAATAGTTCAATTCAAGAGTCTTGTCCAGACCTACAGTCTTTCAATCTCTCTCTTCCGGCTACATATGTGCCTTTTTTCAGATCCATAGCACAGCTTATTCACCTCGGTCCAGCTCGCTCCATCCTTTTGTTGTTCCCCATTCAAACTTGCAGGTGACAGAGCCTTTTCTATAGCAGCTCCTCGACTGTGGGATGCACTTCAAGCCAGCATTAGAAATGCTGACAATTTGGCCACCTTCAAAGGCTTATTTAATCCACCTTTTTCCCATCTTTATGATCATTGTCTTCCGTGTCGTTTCTTCACTCCTTTTCTCTGCTTTCTCAGCGCTTTGCATCCGTTGGTTAATAAAGCGCTTTTTTTTTTAAATATTAGTATTGTTCTTATATAGTG
>CM069449.1:60414992-60465660 GCA_035610835.1 Ophiura sarsii
TGTGCACGCGGTATATTTACACACAGCTTGCTGTCAAAAAAAATACTGACACTGGAGTTGGTTATTTTTGGATGAAATAATTTAGTTCCAACGTGTGATGAATTTTATGGGGTCATATAATCAAAATCCTGGGCAAAATCCATTGTTACATTGAAAGTAATGGAAATTCAAAATTAACGACCGTTCGCGTCTACCATCGTCTGCTATAACAATCACGCCTTATCGGTATAGCGCCACCAATTCTATGCTGACTAACTTCAATTTAAAAGTGGACCCGATCGGCAAGCTCAGTGGCATACCCCTGATCTTATGACCATACACAATTTAAGGTACGAAATAAGCCCCGCCCCAAACTACGTATAATTGGTCTCATATTACGAGAGTCAGTCATTAAGTTATGAAAGTGATCATGGTATGGAATGCATGAGCGATTCTATTGAGTGTTAGTGTGATCAATACAAAGTATGAACCGTTGTCTTTCAATCAATACACTTTTGATTTCTAAGTATGAACTATGACGTCATAGCATTAGCTTAAAGTTGGTACACTTGGGACACTGCTAAATCAATTATTTGGCGGGAAATTTGAATTGTTTAAATGAAACACGGGGTAAGAAGATTGCATAACATGACATCAGAAGAAGGTAAATCCCGATTTTTTTTTCTCGCATAATTACGATACAAATACAATAACTTTAATCCCTGTGTAATTTGAATGTGTAGTATAAGAGGAAAAAGTAAGGAGAAGCAATTGAATAAAAGGTATACAAATAATTATCAGTATTTCAAATAGCCCATTTTCATTGAAAAATGCCCAGTCAGTGAATCACTAGTATTGCGGAAAATCAAACAATTTAGGGGAAAAAACAAGCAATAAACCCATTTGGGAGATTCCATAGGATAGTTACCTAATTATCTGAACTTATCCACATGAAACTTACAGAAAATGTGCGCATGCGCAGACGGCATATAATTTTGAACTGGGCCAAAAATGGCTAAAATCATGAAATTTACCAGATGAAAGCTTACTGTGCCTTCAAATTCTAATCAGAAATATTGACAATTGCGTTTATCAATGTGTATAATTATTGTGCTAGTCAAAATGAAGATATACATGAATATATCAATCAAAGATGGCTGCCACAACCTCTCTTATTGCTGCTATCTTTGGAGCTACTAGATGTGTACTGTTAAAGTAATCGTCACATAATTTCAATGGTTTGAGGAAATTTTATGATCAGCTCCTTTTGAAATGCCCACTATTATTGCTTTACATCCCACAACAATTTACTTAATTATAATCCCTCCATTGTTCTTTATCCTTTGTTGTTTTCTAAGGTTTATTGTTGCGGATTTTGCTTAATAAAAGCGTATTTGAGATGGTCCCTTCTTGTTTGTATTAAGAAACTCGGATCTAAAAAAAGTGTGAAACAGAGATTATTGTGTGTTCTAACTATATGCACCAATTGTTATCTGTTTCTATGCTTGCATTGCCGAGATACACGCAAATGTTTCAAACAACCCATATTTTAACCTATTACATATCCAGCCAAATATTGACCCATTTCAGGCAGTGTCCCAAGTGTACTTAGTTTACGCTAATGCTATGACGTCATAATTGATACTTAGAAATCCAAAAGTGTATTGTTTGAAAGACAAAGGTTCATAATTTGTATTGATTACATTATCCAATAATAGAATCACCCATGCATCCCATACCATGATCACTTTCATTACTTACTGACTGACCCTCGTATCGTGCGTATGGGCTGTTTTACACTTTCCACGCGGCAGGCGCCTGCAGAAGAAAATTCAAAAATTGCACACAATGTTCCAGAAATGTCAACATTTAATTTCATTACCATATTTGGAATTAACATGAGAAATACATTGAGATAAATACAAACATGCAAAGTATTGGTTCAGTAATCCTTAAGATAGACCTTGACATTTGGGAAAGGTTTCTGAAAAATCTGATTTGTATATGGTCAAACCAATAGCCAGCCGCTTGGAAAGTGTTACCATCCAAAACCACGACTATTAAATGTCCTCATTCATGCTACGGGGGAAATGGGCACAATCGGGACATTTCGCGTCTTATTCACAATGTTGATTAATTTATGATACATTTCAGGAACAGCCCAGGAACAAATGTTTTATGGTTGGTGATCTTAATCACGTGGTATGTAGCCGTACTTATCAGTATGAATGGACTAACCATTATTATTACATTTTATACGGATCACACATGGACGAATGATCTCGACTGCGTTGATCAGACTTGTGGACATGGTGGACAAAACACCTCTAGTCAAACATGATGGTCAATTTCTTCATTGATTATAAGAGTAGAATATATCCTTCTTCATACTCATTTTTGCATTTGAACAGGTTTGAAATAATATAATATTTTGACTCACCCTGTTTTTTACATATTTTCAAACTGCGATATATTGGCCTCACATTGTGAAATGCTTTGAATTTGAAGCTCTATACAAAATAACAGCCTTTCAAAGAAAAATGATAAAAAAACAGTTAGGGAACACTCGGTACACATACCTTTGCCATTAACCCATGGTCAATAAATATATTGTATGATTTGATGTCTTTGTGTATGATAGGTGGCTTCAGGGAGTGCAAGTAGTTCATTCCATTGGAGATGTCACAGAGCATGCGCATTCGTCTTGCCCAGCAGTCACAATCCATGTATTTCATGAAGAATTTCAAGCAGCCGTTTTTGAAGTAATCCATGACGATGGCATGGCATTCTGGTTCGTCTATGATCCCGACCAGTCTAACAATGTGCGGTGAATTGATTGCAAGTTGCATCTTGCAAGCTTCCCTTAAAACCAATTGATTGTTGCTGAAAAATATTGTATGAAAGATTTGATTTGTGATTCAATCCAATGATGTATACACAGTAGGTCCCAACACGGTGGGAAAAAGAGAATATAATAATATAAATAATAATAAGAATTATAATGGACATTTAATAATGCACCGGTATCCGCCGCAAGCGACGCTCATGGCGCTGTAGCCTATTTATTATTAAGCTGCCGTTAGGAAATCGTCACAATCATTTCGCTTCATCTACGTGGCTGCTGGCTAGGCGCACACCCATATCAGCACTTAGATTATAATATCAACCATTTTAACAGCTACCCAATCTCGCTTAGGTCAAACGAGGCAGTTGAGACTAAGTTTCTTGCCCAGGGATACAGACATGGTGGCCACGGCGGGGCTAGAAACTCACAACCTCATGAATATGAATCCCGCGCTGTTCCACTGGACCACATCTGCATGGGCTACTTGACATTTAAAATGAATTACATTGGGAAGTTTTGGAGATATACGCGATGACATTTTACGTTAATTGGACGCCGACGTTATCTTGCTTCATAAATACGAGGGGCAGTCAATAAATAATGAAAGTGATCATTGTATGGGATGCATGAGTGATTCTATTGAGGGGGATAATGTGATCAATACAAAGTATGAACCTTTGTCTTTCAAACAATACACTTTTGGATTGTTAGATACCTTTGGTTATGTAACGTCATTAACATAAACACAATAGGTTTCAGACACTGACTGAAATTTGTCAATTATTTGGCTGGATATGTAATATGTTTAATATGGGTTGATTGATACATTTGCGTATATCTCGGCAATGCAAGCATAAAAACAGATAACACTTGGCATATAGTTAGAATACACACTTATCTCTGTTTGACACTCTTTTCCAGATCTGAATGCCTTAATACGAACAAGAAGGGACCATCTCAAATACGCTTTTATTTAGCAAAATCCGCAATAATATACCTTAGAAAACAACAAAGGATAAAGAACAATGGAGGGATTATAATTTAATAAATTGTTGTGGGATGTAAAGCAATAATAGTGGGGATTTCAAAAGGAGCTGTTCATAAAATTTCCTCAAACCATTGAAATTATATGACGATTACTTCACAATACATATCTAGTAGCTCTAAAGATAACAGTAATAAGAGACGTTGTGGCAGCCATCTCTGATTGATACATTCATGTATATCTTCATTTTGACTATCACAATATTTTTATACATTGATTTAAGAATTTTTCATTATTTCTGATTAGAATTTGAAGGCACAGTAAGCTTTTATCTGGTAAATTTCATGATTTTAGCCATTTTGGGCCCGTTTCAAAATTATCTGCCGTCTGCGCATGCGCATTTTTTCTGCATGTTTCATGCGAATAAGTTCAGATAATTAGTTAACTATCATATGGAATCTTCCAAAACTGGTTAATTGCTTGAATTTTTCCTGAATTGTTGATTTTCCGCAATAATAGTGATTCACTGACTGGGCATTTTTAAATGAAAATTAGCTATTTGAAATACTGATATTTGTATACCTTTTATTCAATTGCTTCTCCTTACTTTTTCCTCTTATACTACACATTCCAAATTACACAGGGATTGAAGTTATTGTCTTTTGTATCATATTTATGCGAAAAAAATCAGGATTTACCTGCTTCTGATGTCATGTTATGCAATCTTCTTACCACGTGTTTCATAAAAACAATTCAAATTTCCCGCCAAATAACTGATTTAGCAGTGTCCCAAGTGTACTTACTTTGAGACAATGCTATGACGTCATAGTTCACACTTAAAAATCCAAAACTGCATTGTTTGAAAGACAAAGGTTCATACTTTGTATTGATCACATTATCACCTCAATAGAATCACTCATGCATCTCATACCATGATCATTTTCATTATTTATTGACTGCCCCTCGTATACGCGTACTGTTTAAAGCCCACACGGTAACGCAAACTAATTTCATGGGTGATTTTCCCCATTACAATGATCTCTTTTTGATACGGTTTCTGACATGCCTCACTTCAGCGCTTTAATATTGGAATATGTTGACGTATTATATCAAAATTAAACAAAAATCAACCCGAGAACCACGTAACATTTGCTGTATCTAGATATATGTCCGAGAAAGTTCATCGATCGTCAATTGAAAGTTTTGAATAAAATAAAACTGGCTAAAAATTACAATCAATGTCACTTAGCGGTGTACCTTGCTTTGGTGAATAGCTTGACAGCAACTTTTCCACCAGTTTGATAATTTGCTTCCCAAACACTCCCAAAACCACCATCTCCTATTGGTCGAATCAGATCAACTTCAGTGAATTTTAGTAATGGCAATTTGTCAGCTCCTTGTGGTTGTCTCGCTTAAGTAGTGAACAATTGGAAACACGGAATAATTAATACAAATTAGCCTGGTGGGACGTACAAGAACATGGGATGTCTACGCCTCTGGGTCCTCGAAAAAACGTAAAAAGGGTTGTTTCTAAGTAATAGGTAAATCATAATTGTATGTGTTTTGTTCAGTGAAATGAAAATTAACCACACATATTTCACTTGATCTTTAAATTCAAAAATTGTATTTCTCTTCAAAGGTTTTTTTAAAACTAAAATTTGGAATGTCGCACTTTCGAAAAACGACCCTTACGGAATTAAAACCATTTGGAGCAATGAATTTTAGGGGAAATAAATGTCGGGATAATACAGGCTGTCCCAATATGATTAGTCCCCATCGATGCCATCATGACAATCAGCGACGTTAGTTTCCTTGTCTTTCGTCATCTTTGACAAACAGTAACCTTTCATTAGAATTGTCGACAAAGTGCAAACAATAACATACAAACTTTGCAATTGTACCAATGAACGCAAATTCGGTCAAGAGGTTGTCAATGTTGATACTGATAATTTTCAGGAAGTAGAAAGGAACAAAATAATACATTAATACATAAGAGATTAAGATGATATGTTTGTTTCTTTCAAACAAGTTTATTACAAACATTTTTTGCACTTTTTCGAAAAGGTGAAATCAACCCGTATTTACACCTTGGTGTGTATATTCATTTTAATAAATCCGATATTCGTGATCTGAAATTCTAATGAAGGGGTACACATAGTACAGTATGTCAAAGATGATGAGAAACAACGGACCAAATTTCAATGATGGGTACTGATTATTTTGGGACAGCCTGTCGTAAGCTAATCTTTCGAAGTACTGACCCTTCGATTTGAAACATATCAGAACAAACAACTTCGGAATTACGAAATTCAATAGTACAGCGTGGCTTGCGAAATGATCAATCGAAATATTAATTTTTCGGACCAATGACTTCAGAACATCGACCTATTCTGAATTAGATGAGGTCAGTAAATAAATATAGTAACAAACTGTGAAGGAGACTAGGTTGATTGTTGATATGTAAAGGCAAATTCGATCCAATACCATGATAGATATCAGCTTCCTTTTACAGGTTGTAAGTTGTCAGTTTCCATAGTAATTGTGTAGGCCTTTATTGAAAGAAATTATCTAAATAGATGTCCCACCTGTTACGGGTCCGGAACTTTCATGTCCTTCTACGGAGCTTGTCGAGATGGATGAAAAAGCGCCGCTGTGTCTCGCGTGTTTGAGAAGGGATTGCATTGCATCGGCTCCCTTGTTGCAGTCAACTTTGACCTCTGTTAACACCGAAAACTGGATTGATTTCTGTAGTTCGTCAAGCTCCCAGGCTAATTCCTCGTACGTTTTCTGAACCCAACCTCTTTTAGTTACCTTTTGCATGTTATTCATCGCTTTAACCTCCTCGATGAAATCTTGAACTTTCTTGATACAATCTAAGATTTCGGATAATGAATTAGCAAACAAGTGCATTTGTGGGTCTTGTTTGCAATTCTTATCAAGCACACCTCTCTGAGAACTCAAATTTGACAAGACATCAAGAGTAGGCTTCATGTGCTGAATTTTAAAGTCCAATTTATTTAAAAGACCTGGGAATGCTTTCACGTCTTCGACGAGTTTATGAATGTAAGCTGCCAGGTCGATGATTTTCTCTACAATAGCTAGTGGATTGGCCATCTTGAGGGATATCTTGGTTTTTTTCCAAATCACTGATCAACACAATTTGGTCAATTTCTTTCCTGAGGAATCACAAACAAACGAAAATAACTGAATACGAATTTATCCAAATGCAGCTCTTTGGTAATGCTATTAGTCGAAATCTAAACAGAGGCAAGATCAGTATTATATATCGTCAAGCTTGCATTGAAAAGGAATGATATTACATCGGCTTCCCAATTGCAGTCTACTTTGACCTCAGTAACACCAAAAACTGGATAGATTTCTACAATTCGTCAATCTCCAAGACTAATTGTTATCGTACTTTGTCTTTAGTTTCTTGTTGCATTGTTATTCATTGCTTTGACCTCCTCGATGAAATCTTTCTTGATTAGGAATAACGAATTAGCACAGAACTGCAGGTGCGGCTCTTTGCATTTCTTATGAAGCAGATTTCTCGGGGAACTCAAATTTGACAGCCCGTGTGTGATGTAGGATTCTTAAGTCAAAATTATTTAATAGATCTGGGAATGTTTTCACTTCTTCGACGATTTTGTGGAAGATAATGGTCAACTTGACGAATGTTATTGCAAAAGCTATCGGATCGGCCATATTCATGCAGTGTTCGTTTGTTTTTCCAAAGCACTGATCAACACAATTAGCCTATAGTTAATTTTCGCGAGAAAACAAAAGTAATGTATAGTAAATAAATGAGAATTCATCGAAATAACACTTATATTTCATTAGTTCTCATTCTCAATCAAAATAGCAACATGACACACTCGCTGCAGTTGTATTTATACATATTAACCTTTACATTTGTCCACTTTTGGTATGGTAAATATAACGCATCAATAAAAAGGAAAACAAAAAATAAGTATTAATATTTGTTGTAACTCTCTTATCAGCATTACTGGGATTCGAACCTGGATCATTCGGTTTGTTGTAAGTCATAGACCTTACCGTTACACCACGGAAGGCTGTGACGATCGGGTTTAAAATTTAAAAAAATATTCATCAAGCTTTATTCAACATTCTGTATTCAATTCGATTCAATTTATTATGAATACATATTAATACAATGTGAGGAAGAAACTAGGAGCACCGATGGAAACCCCGATAGGGCTTATGGCCATGTGTTTTGAACTGACCACCCAAAAAGGGTGGCGGCGTTGCATTTTTGGTGACGAATCATCCATCTCTCTCTATTAACTCAACAACTAAATGTGGTAGAGCTATGGTTTAGGTGTCATTTGAAAGCTTATTTATCTAGCTACATTGTGTGAATAAATCAGGTTTTTCTATAACTGTTTGGCTGAGATATGATTGATTATATTTCGAAAGTCAGGGGTGGCGGCGGTGGCGGTGGCGGCGGTGGCGGTGGCGTTGTGTACAATCTCTATGGGGAATATAGAAAATGTTCCCAATTCTACGTTCAAATTATAATAACTCCTGATCTGTGTATGGTACAAACATGATTTTGCGCTCATTTTATAGATTGTTTTATATTCTATAAGTTTCTGTTTCAACAAACCTGTCAACTATTACGTAACAATTGTAATCACGAATCGATTGAATTGTCCTTGGCCTTTTCCCTATTCACTACACAGTGACTTGCCCTAATTCATCGGTTTTACATACATGACTATAACAACAGAATTATTCAACCGATGATAGCAAAATTATACATTTTTGGAAAGCTCTCAAATAGGGGAATTCAAAAATCTCGCTTAAATCAGGATAGGGTGAATAGCCAAAAAAATATATGTGAAAACTCTAATAAATATGAAATGTAAACGTTTGCGCTCATTTACTTCTCGATATAGTATATTTCAACAAGTTACCCTTGACAACCATTCTGTTCTGATGGGTAAATTACATGAGGAACTAATATGCACAGTAAAATGATGATTGGGATAGGAATAAAAAAAATATTGAGCTTTAATCAAAATATGAAAAAAATCGATATTCTTTGAACATTCTTAATCACAAGATGTTACCATTAGGTCCTATGCAAATTCCAATCGCATATTTGGGTTCCTTGTGAGATTACCGTTCAGAAAATATATACTTTTTATGGGGTAGAACAAATAGTTATTGCGATATGCTAATTCGAATCTCAGATGGTGTAAAATGTAAAAATCTGGACATGCAACGGGAAGGGTGGCGAGTTCAAAACACATGGCCTTATAGAATGGGGTACATTAACACAGACAAATGAATGATAGCAATTAAAGAACTACAAGGACAAGAGATAAAAAGAGCCGATACAAGACCATACAGAAGACAATACATGACGAACGAAACACATTAACTATGCGTACTTTAAGAGGATTGAGAGAGGAATGAATGAAAATGAAGGATAGAAGAGAGAGAAAGGAAGACGAAATAACAATGTATTATCAAGAGAAAGGGAGATGTGTTCTGTGTGTGTATCAAAGTGTAATGTAACGCAGGGAGTCTATAATTATGGGAGAAGTATCTCCCCCACACAAAACCCCGATTCTCTTGACCTTTAGTTTGTCGCAACTGGTCTAGGTGGCGCTCTAGCATAGCCGAAATAATCAGAGGATGACAGACATGTTTGCCTAAATTTAGTGATTTCTAACGTGGTCACGAAATACCTTGATGCAAAAATGGAATTCAAGGGCGTTAAATTAATAACAGGCGATGAGTGATGGGCAGGATGATCGATTTACCCATTCTATGGCAAAAAGGCAGGAGATAATTTAAAGCTTTGGAATATGAGCGGGATCGGAAATGCGGTGCAGTCACCTCAGCGTAGAATCACTGTTGCTTGTTCATTATGATCAGATTATCATGTAATTGCTGAGGATCGGATTGAATAAATAAATAAATAAATATATATGGATAAAAAGGAGGTGGTGTATAACCAATTGAAATAAAGGGCGTTTTTGGTAAGTTGCACTGTAGTGTTATGAAATATTTTGTAAATTGTTTTCTTATGATTCTAATAAATTTCATCTATTTACCGTATGACTATATCATAAACAGCAGCAGTGGTGCTCGATACCTAAGTGAGTGTGTTATCAGTTTCCAAATGTACTGAGATTAAAAAGAAACAATCAGGCATTCGACTAGATATACAATTGGAAATTGTAAAACAAATCCAACATGACACACGAATATGCGTCAATCAGGTTAATGTAATCTTTGTTTAGAGGAGAAACTTGAGATCTTGCACTTATTACTGTTCCAACTCATATTAGTGGTAACACTCTGGGCATTCTGATTCAAAGACCTGAGGATAATGTTGTGGTTAACCATGATGTTCAAGAGCTATTAGTATCTGATCACTACTTAATAAAATGTAACATCGCTTTTCAAAAACCTCATAATGGTAGAAAATATGTGACTAAGCGTAGTTTCAGGAATTTTGATGACAAATCTTTCAACACAAATCTTAAAATGAAATTATGTGAATTTCCTGAAACAACTTCTGATGTAAACGTTCTAGTTGATCACTATATTGTCACATGTAACTCTGTACTTGATTGTTATGCTCCTTATGTTTCCAGATCTGTTACTGTTCGCACTCAGTTACCTTGGTTTAGTGAGGAGATCCGGGAAGCTTGTAGAGTGCGTAGGAGGCTTGAGCGAAAGTGAAGAAAAAACAAATTAGACCATGATCGTCTCCTATACCTTGAGCAACTACGCCTCGTTAACGACTTGATATTGCAAGCTAAGACCAATTTTCTCCGGACTAAGATAGCTGATGCGAATGATAAAGATCTGTACTCCACTGTGAATACCCTGCTTAACAGGAACAAACGATCTTTACCTGTATATGACTCTCCCAATGATATGAGTGAAAGGTTTGCTAGGTTCTTCAAAACCAAAACTGATAAGATTCGGAAAGCCTTAGATGAGGTTGATGTATCATCTCTCGGATTGACATTTGAAGTTAGTGAATGTCAGGCAACGCACCAGTTCTCTCACTTTAATATTGCAACAGTTGACGAAGTTGAAAGGGTTATGGGTAAACTCTCAAACAAGACATGCTCCTTAGACCCCTTACCCACATGGCTGTTGAGGGAGAATATTGGGGTTGTTTCACCATTCATAACTCGTATTGCCAATGCCTCCATGCAGTCTGGTGTCTTCCCAGATGCCCTGAAGGATGCTATCGTTACGCCAGTCCTGAAAAAGCAATCCTTAGACTCTAACAATCTCAAAAACTACAGACCGGTCTCGAATATTCATTACCTTGCTAAAGTACTTGAGACTCTTATTGCTAGCCGATTAAAGGACTTTTTCACTGAGCATAGTTTGGACGATCCACTCCAGTCTGCGTACCGTAAGAGACACAGCACTGAAACTGCCCTCCTGAAAGTTCAGGGGGACATTCTCTATCAATTGGATAGAAACCGTGTTGTTCTGTTGGTTATGTTGGACCTAACCGCAGCGTTCGACACAATAGATCATGTCACGCTAAATCGTCGTCTTGAAAACTCATTTGGTATAACGGGTCCACCTCTCAACTGGTGCAAAACTTACATGTCCTCCAGGCGCAGCCGTGTTAGTATTGAGGGGATATTCTCCAAGAACATGTCCCTTAACTGTGGTGTGCCACAGGGATCCATAATGGGACCACTTGTCTTCAACAAATATACTCACCCTCTTGGCAGAATCAACTCCAGTCACAAGCTATTGTACCACAAGTATGCTGATGATGATCAATTGTACACATCTTATAATCCGAATATTCCAAATGACCATGAAACAGCTATTAAGCGCATGCAAGACTGTATAAATGACATCAACGCGTGGATGACTCTTAATAAACTTAAACTCAACATGGGAAAAACCGAGATCTTAGTCATTGGATCAACTTATCATCTAAGAAACTTGCCACAACTACAATTACAGATCGGCACAGCAATTGTGAAACCAGTTTCAACAGTTCGCAATCTCGGGATATTTTTCGATCAGACTATGTCCATGGACAAACAAGTCACAGAGCTCTGCCGTAAACTCAATTACCAGATCTACAACATCATTCCGAAACCACTGCACCTTATGTTGGGTCATTTGGTGTATTTACTTTTCGCCCGTTGGTTTTATTGACATAACAATATACAAAGGAAGTGGGCGGAGTAGTTTTTCTGATATGTGTCACCTTTTGCGATCCAAAAAAGGGAGAATCAATTACTTCACTTAAGGTAGCCTGGTTACGACATGGCATGATGGCCGGGAGGAGTATGGAAATACGCAGACTTGATTATGTCAGCGGCAGCGAATAGAGCGGGGGGGGGGGGGGGGGGGGGGGGGCGGTGGAATTAATCAGAACTTGAATTACGGGAGGGTATGGAAGTAAACAGAACTTGAATTAAAAATCTTTTGAACGTATTATTTATGTTAATTACACGCGGCGGCGAATAGAGCGGGGAGGGAGAGGGTGGAAGTACTATCAGAACTTGAATTACGGGGGGGGGGGGGGGGGGGAGAGGGGTGGTGTGGAAGTAAACAGAACTTAAATTACAGGGGGGGTGGAAGTAAGCATATCTTTAATTACCAGGATGGGTGGAATTCAAAATTCAAAATTCAAAAACTTGAATTCAAAATCTTTTTTTTCTTCTCATTGGCTTGTAATTCTTTTAAAATTGTATTTTTGATATTTAAAAAAAAAGTTTTTCTCCCAATTTTGTTCCTACAAGCGAAAATGAAAGCCTTATATTTCTGCCATTTCGATAAAAAAACATGTTAAACTTTAAATCGTTTAAAACAATCATTGGTGCCTAGGACACGTGTCCGAGAAGTGACAATGTCGCAGGATCTTGCATTAAAATACAGTGGTGTGGAGAAAATGAGCTTTTATACACAGCTCTATGGATACATTTTTACATAATCGTCCATATCTCGAAAAGAAAATCATTAATTACACATTTTCTTTTTTCAAAGTAACCTTTTTGGGCAGCCTATATGCAAATCTTTTCTTTAAAAAAACCCCAAAAAACACTTTTTTATATAATTTTAATCCTCCAATTAGTCCTACTTTACTCAAATTGAATTTATTTATATTTCATGTCACATCACACCTATCTCGATCCTAAAAACCGGAACACACGTCATCACCCCGCCTACCCCACCCCATGTACGTAACTTCCTAACACTTTCAACGCGGCAGGCGTCTGCAGACGACATTCAGAAATTTCACAAAATGTTTAAAAAACAAAATATTGTATTGACTTTCAATACCCTATTTAGAATCACTATGAGAAACGCATTGAAAGAATTTTAGTTGAAAGAAGTACAAACATACCTAGTCTTGGTTATGTTATCCTTGAGGTATACTTTTAAAATTGGAAAAGGTTTCTGAAAAATCTGTTTTGTTTAATGTCATAACTAATTGCCGCGTGGAAAGTGTTAACTTCAACCCATTTTGGGTGGTTTTCTCAGTTTTTTAAACTCACTAGTAAAAAATATTGCCTGTCTGTATCTACATCATTCCGAAACCACTGCACCTTATGTTGGGTCATTAGGTGTATTTACTTTTCGCCCGTTGGTTTTATTGACATAACAATATACAAAGGAAGTGGGCGGAGTAGTGTTTCTGATATGTGTCACCTTTTGCGATCCAAAAAGGGAGAATCAATTACTTCACTTAAGGTAGCCTGGTTACGACATGGCATGATGGCCGGGAGGAGTATGGAAATACGCAGACTTGAATTATGTCAGCGGCGGCGAATAGAGCGGGGGGGGGGGGGGGGGGGGGGGGTGGAATTAATCAGAACTTGAATTACGGGAGGGTATGGAAGTAAACAGAACTTGAATTAAAAATCTTTTGAACGTATTATTTATGTTAATTACACGCGGCGGCGAATAGAGCGGGGAGGGAGAGGGTGGAAGTACTATCAGAACTTGAATTACGGGGGGGGGGGGGGGGGGGAGAGGGGTGGTGTGGAAGTAAACAGAACTTAAATTACAGGGGGGGTGGAAATAAGCATATCTTTAATTACCAGGATGGGTGGAATTCAAAATTCAAAATTCAAAATCTTTTTTTTCTTCTCATTGGCTTGTAATTCTTTTAAAATTGTATTTTTGATATTTAAAAAAAAGTTTTTCTCCCAATTTTGTTCCTACAAGCGAAAATGAAAGCCTTATATTTCTGCCATTTCGATAAAAAACATGTTAAACTTTAAATCGTTTAAAACAATCATTGGTGCCTAGGGCACGTGTCCGAGAAGTGACAATGTCGCAGGATCTTGCATTAAAATACAGTGGTGTGGAGAAAATGAGCTTTTATACACAGCTCTATGGATAAAATTTTACATAATCGTCCATATCTCGAAAAGAAAATCATTAATTACACATTTTCTTTTTTCAAAGTAACCTTTTTGGGCAGCCTATATGCAAATCTTTTCTTTAAAAAAAACAACAACAAAAAACTTTTTTATATAATTTTAATCCTCCAATTAGTCCTACTTTACTAAAATTGAATTTATTTATATTTCATGTCACATCACACCTATCTCGATCCTAAAAACCGGAACACACGTCATCACCCCGCCTACCCCACCTCATGTACGTCACTTCCTAACACTTTCAACGCGGCAGGCGTTTGCAGACGACATTCAGAAATTTCACAAAATGTTTAAAAAACTAAATATTGTATTGACTTTCAATACCCTATTTAGAATCACTATGAGAAACGCATTGAAAGAATTTTAGTTGAAAGAAGTACAAACATACCTAGTCTTGGTTATGTTATCCTTGAGGTATACTTTTAAAATTGGGAAAGGTTTCTGAAAAATCTGTTTTGTTTAATGTCATAACTAATTGCCGCGTGGAAAGTGTTAACTTCAACCCATTTTGGGTGGTTTTCTCAGTTTTTTAAACTCACTAGTAAAAAATATTGCCTGTCTGTATCTACATCATTCCGAAACCACTGCACCTTATGTTGGGTCATTTGGTGTATTTACTTTTCGCCCGTTGGTTTTATTGACATAACAATATACAAAGGAAGTGGGCGGAGTAGTTTTTCTGATATGTGTCACCTTTTGCGATCCAAAAAAGGGAGAATCAATTACTTCACATAACCCTAACCCACACGGTGGATTTTCCAACAAAATTTTTTTCAAGCGAAAAAAGCACACACAACAAGAGGTGCCACGCCCCGGGGTTTGAACCCACGACCTCTCGGTTGGCGGGCGGACACTCTACCAACTGCGCCACGGGGGAAGCTGTGCTGGGCGAGTGTATTCGCCCAGCTATATAGCTTACAGCCATTATTTCAGACAAAAACCTCAGCGCCAGGTGGAACCAGGATGCTGGGAAATGGGATTTCATGGGATCTGGGGCTGTAAGGATTAATCAGGGTAAAATTAGAGAAAAAAAGTGAAAATTAAAAAGAAGAAAAAAAATCGTTCAATAACCCTAACCCACCCGGTGGATTTTCCAACAAATTTTTTTTCAAGCGAAAAAAGCACACACAACAAGAGGTGCCACGCCCCGGGGTTTGAACCCACGACCTCTCGGTTGGCGGGCGGACACTCTACCAACTGCGCCACGGGGGAAGCTGTGCTGGGCGAGTGTATTCGCCCAGCTATATAGCTTACAGCCATTATTTCAGACAAAAACCTCAGCGCCAGGTGGAACCAGGATGCTGGGAAATGGGATTTCATGGGATCTGGGGCTGTAAGGGTTAAGGTAGCCTGGTTACGACATGATTGCTCGTATCCGCAGATACCTGGACACAGAAACCTGTCATCACATTGTACGATCTCTCGTCACATCTCGCATGGACTATGGCAATTCTTTGCTAGCCGGTCTCACTGAAAATAATCTAAACAAACTCCAGCGTGTCCAAAATAAAGCCGCTCGCATAATTTTCCAACTCAAACGTCGTGATCATATATCGCCTTACCTTCACAGCCTACACTGGCTTCCGGTCAGACAGAGAATCAACTTCAAACTTCTTGTTATCATGTACCAATGTGTTCATCATGAAGCTCCATCTTATTTGTGCAATGATATCTCTTTTCACTCATCTACTGTCACCGGTACTCGTATTCTTAGATCTGCTATGGACGCTACCAAACTTCACATTCCCAGAACATTCAAAACAGTTGGTGATCATGCCTTTTCTGTCGTCGGTCCACGCACCTGGAACACACTACCCATATCCATCCGTGAGGCACCAACCATTCACAGTTTCAAAAAATCATTGAAATCCCACCTATATCCTTATCAGTAATTTAGCTTGTATTTTGTTTTTGTTTCTCTTGCCTGTTTGTGGCTTCTCATTCTTGTAATGGCGCCTAGATATTCATGATTTGGCGCCCTATAAATCCTCTTATGTATGTATGTATGTATGTATGAAGGGTAAATCGACCAATAACAACAAATCACAACTCATCAACGTATCGACGTAGATCTACACCGCCCGGCCGCGCAAAGAAGAAATATAGACAAATGCTGTTAATACATTTATTCGTTAATCAACTCATTCATTTGTAAATTCTTTGACCAAATAATAGTCTACGTTTTTTTAAAGGTAGGCGGCATAGTATGATTGTCCGGATGACTCAATGAATGTATAGGCCTATATTATAGAGTTAAATAAGTTTTAGTTAAAATATCTCATTAAATATTTCGTACTTTCTGCCACCGGCTTCCTGGACATAAAGGGAAGCCTATTTGCTTTAAACTAGCTGAGAACCATTAGCATAAATTGTCTTCAATAAAATTCATTATTCCATTTTGTATACACCTGCCAGGAAAAAACCACTGGGTTAGGGTTTAGGGTTAGGGTTAAATTAGAGATCAAATTATCAGACACAATTAAAGTTGTAATTAACAAAGAAAGTATTTAAGACTAATATCACCTAAATACCACCAGGTTATGTGCATGATCAAATATGGATTCCCCTTATATTTGATATGGTGGAAGATCTTATGGTATAACAAATTGAAATACATTCTAAAAATTAAAAAAAACCACATTTGTTGCCATAGCAACAACACCCACTTGGATTTTGGGCTATTTGAGGCTATTTTGACCATTTCTAAGAACAGATTATATTAAAATATGCATTGTTCTTCCAAGCTACTGACTTAAAAGTGTAAAAGATATCAAATAAAAGAATTGAGTGTTGCAAGGTATTATCTTTCATCTTTACTGACAGGTGATGGCAACTCTTCAACTTTATTTTGAATCCTATTTTGGGCTCTGGCAACACTGGTAGTTTTAAAATATATAAAAATAAGTGTTTTTTACTTAAATTTGGTGATCAATTTGCCTGGGCACTCAGATTTAAATTTCATGTTTGTTTTGAATAGCATGGTCATCACCCTTTAAATTCTGGAAAGGACTGCATGGGCAATTATATAGGGATAAGATAGTGTTGCCAGAAAGATATACCATTTTTCGGGGGAAAAAGGGGAAAAGATTAATCTAAACGCCACAGATTAAGTATGTTTTATGAATAAACAGTCTGCATATAACTATGTATGTAATAAATGACTCATATTTGGATTGAAAATCACAGTGTTTATAGTTTAAAGTGTTGCCAAACTTCCAGAAAAGCAATGAATTTTAAATTTAAGTATTCGTCTTTTTCACAAAAATGGTACTACTTTCTAGCAACCCTGTCTTATCCCTAAATAATTGCCCAAGCAGTTCTTTCCAGAATTGAAAGGGGCAATGGTAGCAGCTGCTAAGCTGCACTCCAATTTGTTAGGATGTTAATTTGTATGCAAATATTTAGGGTTGAAAAGCGAAAATGCAATGATTGCACACATTGACGGGTACACGTTACCACGGTGACGCACACCAGTCAATTTGTAGCGCCCTCAAGTGAAACGGGCTCTCGTTCCAGAGCTAACTGTCTTAAACATCTCTCTGGTTTTAATAATAAGCCTAATTGGGATAACGAGAAGCCCAGACACTGTCTCCGACGGTTCTGATTTCCGGAATGTCTTTTATTTCATAAATTAGTGCCTATGACAATTGTACATTAACCCTAACCAGTCAGGCTGTGAATACAGTATGAATTATACTTGCAATGTTATGATTACTTCAAATGTTTTAGCCAAGAGTTACTTGAATAGAGTATTACTCTATTGGACGATACGTGTACATTCCATTATATTGGACCTAAAGAACACTTTGTCCATGTTCACTTAGTTCTGTAAGAATACTTGAACAGTTGTTGAAAAGTTACATAAAGCGTTTTGTCGTAGGTTATTACTGTAGATTTTAGATTTAACAGTGTTGTTTATATATTTGTTTATTATTATTTATTTATTTATTATTATTATTTATTTATTTAATTTATTCGGAAAACGCTTTCAAAACAGCGGCACCCACCAACAGATGGTGGTGCATCCAACGAATATAAAGTAAGATACATCAAAAGATAGGAAAAAACAGTAATACAAACAAGAGAGATACGAAATCATGTATACACTCATGAAATCATGAAAATTATATACAGGCTGTCCCAAAATGATTAGTACCCATCGATGGCCAAAGTTCAATACATTTTTTCATCATCAAAATCAATGAGATTAGATCCGTTGTTTTTCTATCATATTATACCTGACCGACCTACCCTACCTGAGAGGTCCGTCTGCCCGTCATGCCCGTAGAACAGGGTTTTTTTCGTCGCCTAAACTACAAATTGGTGTAGACCTAAGTTTTTCTCTATATAATTCAGATATCATTTTAGCCGTTTTGTAGAAAATGTGGAACAAATGCTATTTCTGTTTGGAATCTAACAAATACATTTCAATTAGCATAATAAGGTGTGTTTTTATTGTAGTTAAAATGCTAAAAATATAGGTTTTTGGCATCTGCATTTAAATGTGTAAATGTTATAAAATTAATAACAATTATTATAATTAAAACAATGGATATATAATTCAGGTGTAATATCAGTCATTTGTAGAAAATATGGAACAAATGCTATTTTAATTTGAATCTAAAACTTGTTTTCACTCCATTTTTTATTCCTGGTTTCTATTTCGTTTATATATGGGTATCATATAAAAGCGGACATCAACTTCCATTTGACACCAAACATTGAAAAATGGAATCTTTGACAAGAAACAATAATTATGATCTTAAACGAGTCGAAATTACCGTTTTACTGTGAAACCGACCAACGATGCCTGTTTGACATAAATGACAATGATAACACATCATATATTCCAATAAAGTTTAGTGATGAATATTTATATGATCAATTTGGTAAAATAACCTCATCTGCATATTCCTTATTTCTGTATTTAATCAGTGTGTATACACTTTGTACATACTCTTAGCTTTATCTGTAGTGTATGTAAACAAATGATTCACCACCATGCATGAAACATAAGAGAGATCTGCTTGACGAAGATTCATTTGTAAATTGTGAAGCTCATTGTCACGGATTGCACGTAATGACTTACATAAAAGCATAAAATGTTTGATATCTTCGCAATCTCTATTACAGAGTAAACATATACCATCATTATCTACATGTACATCCCAAGAACTTAATCTACCATTAAGGGGAAGTGTGTTGGAACGAGCTTTAAACTTCAAACTAGCCCCATAAAAAATCAAGCTTGTCTTTCAAATGACACCCAAATACGGATGCGTTTTAAACTGAACATAAAATCTTAAACATGTTAAAGACGACTTACTACATATATTTTGATACCATCAAGAGTAATCTTGTTGAGCACTGATTCTCTTGAACACTTGGACCCATTGGGGGTTATTAGGTTGCATGCTTGAGAAGTTGAAATCCATGCCATGATCACATAAAAGATGTTTAATAGAATGAAACCATTTCCGTCTTAATTGTATATCATAATCATGAAAAATATATATCAAGCACATTATACAGGGTGACCTAAAAAAATGTTAACACTCCGGGCACATAAGATATCTTAAAAAGGACAGGAGCACACGGGTCTAATGTATTGATTTATTATGAAAGCTGAGTAAATAAGCTTTCATTTGCATTTTATTGCGTTCCAATTGGTTATTTAGAACGGGAGATATGCTTCAGCCAACATGAGGAAGCAAAATCGGCTTGGTCCAATCCTCTCAGTATGAAAGTAAAGCTTTTAAAATGCACGAAGCAAGAAGCAACATGATTAAGTCACACACACACATCGGTTAATCTCTTCTTTGTTCTTTTCAACGCATTCTTTCGATTCTTTTCAAGCTTAAAAGACAGAAATAAATATATTCCACATAAATTATATAGGTATTTTGTCATGAGTTCAAGTTCTATACTCTTTTTCCATGTGCAATGGGTAGATGTCAGTAAAGCAGTCTTTAAAATTGAAATTGAAACATTTCATGTTCTTTGTTGAAATGGTCCATCCAATTAAATAAATTAACTAATATTGCACTGAAATAAAACTAGTATTGCACTGAATTTAACCATAAATCAATTGCACGTAATGAATCCTTCAGGTAAAACAAGAGCTTTTAAATAGTCAACTGAAGTCTCAAGCTGTCATAATGTTCTGCTTCATCGGCCACCTCGACCTTCCACATGTCCACCATTATTGTTCATTATTGTTCAGGCATCTTCCCGCTCGTAATCATAGCCTAGTTGTAATTAATGCAAATTGGAACGCAATAAAATGCAAATGAAAGCTTATTTACTCAGCGTTCATAATACATCAAGATTAGACCCGTGTGTTCCTGTCCTTAAAGATATCTTATGTGCCCGGAGTTTTAATATTTTTTGGGTCACCCTGTACATTATTATTGGACACCCTGTGTATGACAGTTAGGGTGTCAAGTGGTTTGTTTGTGCATAAAACAATATTAATAGTAACCTACCTCTGTCATTGCCTATCTTCGCCAATAGGTACTGGAGAGTTGTCGATGGTGTTGGCTTTTTTCAAGAATCAGACATTGTGATATATTGAGATCTAATCCAGCTTTGAGAGATAATCCATTTCCAACCTCATCATATGATTAGTTTCAGAGTCTCCTTAGCTGAATATAAATGTCCAGGATTAACCCCCGCTCGTTTGTAATCGTTTGTATTACTATTTATCATGAAATATTTCCTACTCGTTGACTATCCGGGGATGTAGGTCTATTTGCGACACGGAACTTTGTAAGCGATCCACAGTCGTCCTGGCTTAGGGAAGCTCAAATCCAACCGAATAAAGCTTCGTGTACACATTTTGACATGCATCATTGATCATCATAACAGAAAAGGTCAACATCTATATTATTTGGAGTTTTGACCTTGGTTGTTGTGCCATTATCTACAAAAATGATGTTTTCCCAGTTTAAAGCGCAGCAGGCAGAGATACTGCATGTATAGATTATTTCGGGTATTTCGATTTGAAATTGGAAACCTCATTTTCGCAGTGGCGGAAATTTCTTGTTAGGTGTGGGGGATGAAAATGGGGGCCAAAACAAATGAAATTGAGCTAATACCATCTAGGCCCGGGAAGGAGGGTATCAATTTTCAAACTCATTTGGTGCGATCTGGTGTATACTTTTGACCAATATTGTATTGAAAAGCCATCACTTCATTTTCAATAAATATTTTGTTTTTTATAAAATTATGCACGAAATAAGTTGAGCATAATACTGATATATTCTTTATTTTAGTATAGATGGTTTAAAAGCTCGAACAGGGGGGGGGGGGGGGGGGGGGGGGGGGGGGGGGGAGTCTGAGGGGGATGTGGCCCCTCTTTGAAGTAGAATTTTTTTCAATTTTCGAACTCATTTGGTGCGATCTGGTGTATAGTTTTGAGTCAAAACTTTTGACCAATATTGTATTGAAAAGCCATTACTTAATTTTCAATAAATATTTTATTTTTTTATCAATGCACGAAAGAAGTTGAGCATATACTGATATATTCTTGATTTTAGTATACACTCTTAGATAAAAAAGGGTGCTTCAGGGGTACTTGGCTGTCCCGTATATGGAACAATGGCGTATCCAGAACTGTTTAGATGGGGGGGGGGGGGGGGGGGGGAGCAAAAAACCCTAAAGCCATCTTGTTGATCTTAAATATTGAAACGTTGAACCTAATAGGCGCGAAGTGCGCAAATTCTTTTTGATTTGAACAATAAAAAGGTACAGTATGACGTTTTTAACGTCCCCCATATTATATTTAGAGTATTTGGTGTGGTTTGAGGGCCATTATAGTATTAAAACCTCTAGAAAACATGCGCGCGGAGCGTGCAAAATTTGAGTTTTTGAACTAAAATGGTCATGAAAACTGAAGCCATCTTGTAGCTTAAATAATGAAATATTGAAACTAAATTCGCGCGCAAAAATTTGCATTTCTAACACTAATGGTCCTGTATGATAATAACGTCCCCCACATAATGTTAAAACCTTGTTTTGCGCGGAGCGCACAACATTTTCTGTTTTTTTGAACTAAAATTAGTCATGGGAAACTGTCCTGAAGCCACCTTGTTAAGATAAAACAATGAAATATTAAAATTAGACATTTCTAACACTTAACTGGTCCAGTATGATGTTGTTAACGTCCCCCACGTAATATTTAGAATATTTAGTATGGTTTAAGGGCAATTGTAATGTTAAAACCTGTAGAAAATATGCGCGCGGAGCGCGCAAAATTGTTGAGTTTTAACTAAAATTGTCATGAAAAGTGTCCTGAAGCCACCTTGTTAAGCTTAACTAGTGAACTATAAAATTAATACGCGCGCGGAGCACGAAAAAAATTGCATTTCTAATGGTCCAGTATGATAATAACGTCCCCCACCTAATATTTAGAATTTTTGGTGTGGTTTTTGCATTAAAACTTTGGTCCAGTATGATGTTTTTAACGTCCCCCACATATTTAGAATATGTGGTGGGTCTGAGGGCCAATATAATGTTAAAACCTGCAGAAAATATTCGCGCGGAAAACTGTCCTGAAGCCATCTTGTCAAGCTTGAATAATGAAACATTGAAACTAATGCGCGAAGTACGCAAAAATTGAAATTTCTAACACTTAAATTGGTCCAGTATGACGTTTGTAACGTCCCCAACATAATATTTAGAATATTTGGCATGGTTTAAGAGCCATTATAATGTTAAAACCTGTAGAAAATATGCGCGCGGCTTTCAGCTGGTTCAGTTTTTGAACTAAAATGGTCATGGGAAACTGTCCTGCAATGCCATCTTGTTAAGCTTGAATAAGGAAACATTCAAACTAATGCGCGCGATGTACGCACAAATTGACATTTCTAACACTTAAATGGTCCAGTATGACGTTTTTAACGTCCCCACATAATATTTAGAATATTTGGCGTGTTTTGAGACCCATTATAAGGTTGAAACCTGTTAAAAAAGTGAGCGCGAATCGAGCAAAAAAAGACAAGTTTTTGAACTAAAATGGTCCAGAAAAAACGTTCCTGAAGCCCTCTTGTTAAGCTTTCATAATAAACATTGAAACTAATACGTGCAAATCCGCAAAAATTGGCATTTGTATCACTAAAAAGGTCTAGCATAACGTTTTTAACGTCCCTCGCATTAAAATTATGGGGACGTGACCCCGTACCCCCCCCCCCCCATTTGCGCCGCATATGTCCCTACCCTTCCTCCTCCCCTACCTCCTTCTCTTCCTCCCTTTTAAACTTTTTTTTCAATGGAGGGGGGGGGGGGGGGGGGGGGGGCATGGCCTGCTGCCTCCTGGATACGCCACTGATATGGAACCCTTTATAGCACCTTTAAAGGTTCTCTACAAAAGTTTTCTGGGTGCTAAGGCTCAATAGTGAATACGGTATCGACGGCTGTGTTTTAAGCTGGTTCAATTCTTATATTACTAATCGTACTAGTAGAGTTTGTGTTTTAGATAGTTACTCATCTGTTCATCCACTGAAATATGGTGTTCCTCAAGGGTCAGTTGCTGGTCCACCGATTTTTACCCTGTATTCCAAACCTGTGACTGCCATCCTGCGCCGCTTTAATGTTCCTTACCACGTGTATGCTGACGACACCCAAATGTACGTTAGTTTTGATCCGAGAGTGCCTGGTGACTTCGGTGATGCGCAGAGCAGACTAACGATGTGCATTGCCGAGGTGGGGAAATGGATGTTGGCCAACAAGCTCAAGTTGAATGACACTAAAACTGAGTTTATCCTCATTTCCTCGCCTCGACAGGTAGATTTGTTGTCTGAGGTTAACTTGAAGATCGGTGAATCTGTGATTGACCCTTCCCCCTCCATCAGAAATTTAGGAGTTACATTTGACACCTTTCTCAAAATGGATCTGCAGGTCAGTTCCATATGTCGTACGGTTAATTTTCACCTGCGGAACATTCGTCGTATCCGTCGTTTTATTGATCACGATACTTGTGCACATGCGGTGAGGTCTTTAGTCCTCTCTCGGCTGGATTATGGCAACTCTCTTTTAGGTGGCATTTCTAAATTTAATGTTCAGCGCCTGCAAAAACTTCAAAATCGCGTCTAGTCTTTTGTAAAAATAGACGCACAAGTGCTGAACCACTCTTGCGGAAGCTTCATTGGTTGCCTACACTGAAAGCCAAACTGGAGTCAAGTGACTCTTGAAATGGAGTAAATCGGCCATGACTCTCCAAAGGAGTCATCCTGACTCTTCAAAGGAGTCATCTTGACTCTCCAAAGGAGTCGTCCTGACTCCCCAAAGGAGTCGTCCTAGCCGTCGGAAAGAGTCATCGGCCATGACTCTCCAAAGGAGTCATCCTGATTCTTCAAAGGAGTCATCCTGATTCTCCAAAGGAGTCATCCTGACTCTCCAAAGGAGTCATCCTGACTCTCCAAAGGAGTCATCCTGACTCTCCAAAGGAGTCATCCTGACTCTCCAAAGGAGTCATCCTAGCCGTCGGAAAGAGTCATCGCCCATGACTCTCCAAAGGAGTCATCCTGACTCTCTGGAGCTAATTTGCATATTTTACTTGGTCTTATATTAGACGAGTAAAATGCACAAATCGCTCATTAGCATAATTGCAATGGTACAAAAATTAGCACCGATGCTCGTGTATACCATTTCAATTATGCTAATGAGCTAATTTGCACATTTTATTTATTTAAACCTATTAATTTATTTCAATTAAGTCGATGCCTTAATTTAACACCGTTGAATGTATATTGATATATGCATATTTCTCACTGGTTAAGGAAGGGGAGTGATTGCTCACTAAGTAAATGCAAATACATTGAGCAAGAACATAAACATCAAAGAACCAATTACCTTAAAGCCCCCCCCCCCCCCCCCCCCCACCTCCAGTTCTCAGTGTCTTATTCCTACCTGGAGTCACGGTGACTCTATTTAGCCAGTTGGAGTCATTATTACTCTCGAAAGGGAGTCCAGCCTACATGTGACTCTATGTCAATATTGACTCCATTTGAAGAGTCACAAGACTCCCTTGAAGAGTCATGCATCATGACTCTCCAAAGGAGTCAGTAAATGTTGACTCTCCAAAGGAGTCATGTGACTCTCCAAACAGAGTCAATATTGACATAGAGTCACATGTAGGCTGGACTCCCTTTATAGAGTAACCCTGACTCCAGTTTGGCTTTCAGTGTACTTTCAAGTCTCACTTGGATAAATATCATTTAACAGGTGCTTGGTATTGTACTCTATCCATGCATGAACTAATGACCCTGCAATCGTACGCCCTTTGCACGGTCCGCTATTTGTGAGGAGAGCTTCGAACTGATACTACATGTAGTTCGACTCTCTATACACACTGGTCCCGCCGTGAGGCATTGTGCAATGATGCAATCTGATTCCATTTACATATACACAGAGCCTCCTGCGTGCTCAGTCTTGTTTTCGGGGCTTGACTAGTGAACAGCATTGAACAACATACGGAAAACATGGTAAAAGCAAAATGCAAGGTTTCAGCCCCCAAGGGCAGAGGGAGGGGAAGAGGAAGGCATTTGCTCCACACCCCACCTGTCCAACGCAGAGAACGAGATTGAGTTCTTGCGATTGAGTTCCTGCTCCTTTACTTTCGAGCCAAAAAGGGAGGAAAGAGCAGGACATCTACATTTTATCATTCCAGTAGTACAGCGCACTTAACTTATTTGGACGGATAGTCTTTGCAGTATTTTTATATACTTCCACCCGGTAGCTTCCGGTGAAGTGTCATAGCATATACCCAAACCTGAAAACTGGTTCCTTATACCATGTTTACTAAGATTTAGAGGTTGCTTCAATGTTATTCCAGCATGCAGTAGATAAGCAACTCGCAATCTGGCAATGGGATAACGGAGGCAAATTCAACACCCGTTTGGAATTGAAATGTTCAGAAGAAACATGGTTCATTAGAGGAATGTAATTAGTGAGACTTTTCAAATTTGTGTCCATATTATATGGACTGGGTTCTATTTCTTAATACATAATACCCAAAAAGTCAAGTCCTAATTATTTAAACGTTATGGACACAGATGATAGATGGAAGAAAGAAACCAGCTAGAGTTAGCATTATGTTGCTGTCTAAGCAACGTTAACACATCCTACGACATGAGCTAAACTATAAATATCTACTAAAGTTATTGTTTTTCTTGAAACTTGAAGTTGATGGCTACAATGTTTTCTGGGATTGCATTGAATCAACCTCTGACTAGCTACAGTCACGAGGAAAAATGATCCATTCTGAAAGTGTATCAATACCTGAGATCTCCTGTGCATGTTATCCACCGACTAGCCATGCATCTTTGTAGTTATATTTGTAAGTATACAAATGCCTTTGAATTTGTCAACGCTATAAATATATCAGATCAAGTGCATGATATGTATACCTGAATCCAACTCTGGTCACAAATCACTCACATCGGGATATACGCCATTGATTCCAAATTGGTCACAACATAAACCTTGTGATTTGTATTGTTTTACACACAGA
Source organism: Ophiura sarsii (assembly GCA_035610835.1). Taxonomy (NCBI): domain Eukaryota; kingdom Metazoa; phylum Echinodermata; class Ophiuroidea; order Amphilepidida; family Ophiuridae; genus Ophiura; species Ophiura sarsii. Next base: position 60,441,731 of record CM069449.1, read on the forward strand.
CATCTTGATCCGGTTGTTTACCACCAGAACATTGTTATCTTATACTGTCTTGTTCTTTGTACAAAGGTCGGTCAGCTATCAAAGGTCATTCTTTAACAAATTAATATAATCATAAGTGTGTTGAAATGCTGGAATGATTTTAGATAAAAATCAAATCACAGAACGCACTACGCATGATTCCAAAAGTATGTAACTACGTGGAATCTCAATGTGGTACCTCGATTTACAAGGGGTGGATATCAAAAGTGAATACTAACCAATTTGGATTTTATTTGGAATTACTACGGTTGGATATTATTCTGTAATAGCTGTGTATATAACTCATAATGTCGAAGACTATGACAAAATCATGGTCCACCAGTGGATTCTTGAGTTATCAAGAAAAACATAGGGACGAAGAGCCAGGTAAGAATGAATATAGGCTAGTCTAGACTACAATCATGGAAATAATTGCACAGTTGACGCAACTTACTACAACCATCCCTGTGTGCTCGCAATTGAGATCAGACTTGGGACATCTATAGCATGTTTCATAGAAAGCAGAATTCTCCTACTTTGTCTATACAAATCTAGTTTTTTGCTTTTGCCCTAAATTTTTATTGAAAACTCCATTAGAATCCCGCAGAACAGGAAATAAGGAGAGTGGTATAACCAACATATACACCAACTGGCAATACATTTAGGAAAGTGCGTGACAACATTTTGAAACAATTAATTAAGTGCATTGGCCTCATTTTTTAATGACTTAAAGATTCCTTAGATAATTAAGTATAATTAATTATGCAGATGTCTTACAGCCTCCCGCACAGGAAACCTTTTAAAAACTATATTTAACAAGCTCCAAAAATTTCAGCTTTGTAGCATTTATACTTTTCTTGTAAAAATTAATTAAACATTTTTGCATAGATTATTTATTTTGCTATGGGGTAAAAAAAACCAATAAGAAACAAAAGAAATAAACGCGTCAATTGTGCATCATTTTTGACAATAACATTGTCATATCTATTGAAACGTCCCTCTGATCAAGCTCGAATTTCAGATTGTTGTGGAGCTTAGCAAGCTCTATTAAAATATCAAATACAAAATTAACCATAGGTACAACCTAATGAATTAAAGGGGCACTGTGAGATAATAATAACAAAATGATAATAGATGGTTCTTATAAGACGCAAACAAATCTTCCAAGAGATCCTCCGTGTAGGGAGTCCTTATATGTTCAGAAGTTGGGGTTTTCATGCTTACATATAACTTAAAATAAGTATAACTACCACACCTGAAATCGAAATCTAATTTGCAATATTTCATGCATTTGATAGCCTAGTTTGTTTAATTTCGATGTAGATCACATCAAAATTAACTAAATAGATCTAAATGGCCTCGGCTTCTACCATTTCAATTTGTTAATGTTTACTATGAATGACCTTGAAGACCACCCGTTTCTTGTTATCTGAAGCAAATAGTCATGACCTCTCTGATTCAATTGGTGGTGACTTTTAATAACGATAGAAAAAGCAATTAAGAGGCCTTCAGAAATGCTGAGGATGTCTTTTATTTTAATTTTTACTGATTTTGTTGTTGTTGTTGAAAAAATTCATTACATGAGAGATATGGTTTTATTTTATTTTATTTTATTAAGCATATTATCATCTAACAAGAAGCATCGCACTCGATACACATATAAAATGTTAAAATACAGATAAGCGTATATTTACAGCAAACTGCTAAGGATAACCCTTTAAGCTAAAAAAAACCCCCTTATTTCCAAATGGGTCCTTATAAATACAAATAAGAAAAGTTAAATTATATACAGACATAAAATAAACTTACCATACAATAAAACCGATTGAATAATGTAATTTTTCTATTACCTGAATGTAGTATGTACACCTAACACTATAAACGGTATGTAATGTAATGTTCACTTTCAACTCCTGCATCCCCAATTAAGATCGTTAAATTAAAGGTGTTTGTTCCGATCATTTTTTTGGCTATGATTTTTTTTCACATCATGATATTTTGATATCAAAGGGGTCCTTATAAATACAAATAAGAAAAGTTAAATTATACAGACATAAAATAAACTTATCATACAATAAAACCGATAGGTATAAACTAGACACGCATGTGGTGAATTTCTCAATGCCCCTTTAATTGTGATCTTTACCAGAAAGCTGAAAACATCAGTGGTTCCTGAGTTATTTCAATATTATGTTATTTTTGCAAATACATTAGTTATTTTCAACGGATTTCAGAAGAATATCTTTGTTTTCGCGGCGATGGAACTTCAGCAGTTTTTAATAAAAGTAGTTAGCATGTTGATGAGATGGTGGCGCGCATGCATGTATGGCATGTATTAGTATAAGCAGGGAGGTGTCAAATAAATTTTAAAAAGTCTATTTGACACCTCCCTGGTATAAGTTTACCACAAGCAGTACTACTTCAAGCCAATCCACTTCAAGCTACTTCAGAATGGAAGCAAAACTACTAAAATGAACATTACATTTAATACATCTTTCTCCAGAGAACACTATTTTTAAATTATTTGGGTTGATGATTTCGACCCAATGCCGAGAATTTACCCACCCGTACCGTTTTAATGACGTTCACTTTAATTTTATTAGAGGTCATGTCGAGCTCAGACCTGATCTGATTCTGTCGACACGCTTCAATACGTTCAAAATATTTAACACTGAACAAAAACTATATTTATACCATGTAACCATGATACACCATGATTACAGGAAACACCGACTATAATTATTTGTTTCAGTTGTGGAGTTCTGTATCCGTCTACCGTTTATGTTTCATTGGTGTCAGTATAACGTTTTTTGTTATACAAAATCAGCCCATATATTATATGGGCTGTTTTGTATTACAAAAACCCGAAGCGCAATTACTACCCAGTCCTCGAAATTATTACATAGATGTTTGAATACCAACCATTGAACATCACTATAAATAATCAAAAGCATTTCCAAATCGGATGGAAAATGATTTAAGCAAACTTAATTTTGAAGAAATTTTGTTATTGCTTATTGCTTTATTATTCAGAAATGTTTCACCTAAAAAGCCATTAAGTTGGATTATGATGTACGAATACGGTATAATATTCCACTCATATCGTCTTGTTGCCGCGCATATCTCTAACTAGTCTAAGGGTATTCCGGGGTTCAATTGTTCTGATGGAAATTTCAAGGATATAGTTTTGACTATGACATGATGTTTTCACCTTTTTCGGCTTAATTCACTTAATCCCTATTAAATTTATCATCTATAAAACTAAAAGCATTTTCAATTGTCTGTGATGGTAAATGATTTGATTAAACTTAATGACATGGGGACGGGGTTCCTAATTTAAAACTAATGAAGTGACAATATATTGTGATTATTAGGCCTATAACGTATTAACCATGTTTACCTACCTTTGAAAATGTCATAAAACTGCAGTGTTGTATCTATTACTAATTCCGTTCTCGAAAGAGTGAAAAGGTACAATCCCAGCAACACCTCTACTGAGTTATATCAGGACATCCTCGAGTTCCGATTGCTCGCCATCGGTTAGATTATACATGCATTGAAGCTTAATGAAACCGCTAAAATATGTTCATGTATAGAGTCATCATAATCGGATACATAATACACACGTATAAATGCACATTCAAAATCATAGATCATCACATGATTGGATGCTTATGAACGTGATCGTGTTTGTATAGATAGTATCGCAATTTTTGTTTCAATAGCTCGTGATGATGACTAAATAGCGGATCACGTGGAAAACACTGAGTTGCCCAAGCAAGGTTGGGAATTTCCCATGTCAGTAGGTATATCCCTATTATCATTTTCAGGTTCAACCAACTTTTAAACAACTACAACTTCCGATGGACGGCACACTTTTTAAACGGTGTTTATAATTAGTTTGTTTGTTCAATTTTTTTGTATGGTGGTTTATTGATTTGTTAAATTAAGGGTGTGCATTTTGGGTTATTGTGTACCCGGGTACCCGAATTAATTGTCGGTCGGGTACCCGGGTAACCCCCACTCCCAAACAAAACAATAAACAAAAACTGTTTTGAATTTATTTTTTATTATTGGTCAATGTAATTTTTCCATTACCTGGATGAACACCTAACACTGCAAACGGTATGTAATGTTCACTTTCAACTCCTGCATCCCCAATTAAGATCGTTGAATTAAAGGTGTATGTTCCGATCATTTTTTTTTGGCTATGATTTTTTTTACACATGATATTTTGATATCAGAAGAATCCCCATATTTTTCTCATTTTGTCTGTGTAATCTTAGGGGCCTGAAATGTTCCATTTAGAAATAATAGGCTAAAATGTGGTGAATTAATTATTAATGTGGTTAACCCACCAGACAGTTTGTGTACTAGGCCTACTCAATGGGCAAAATTCTTGTGACCGTGTGCTTCTAAAATTAGAACAATTGGAGTTATGCAACTCAAACTTTGGAATGTGACAATTTTAATGATGATCTTTCATGTAAAATAGAAAACATCAAGTTGAAAATCGGGCCAGCAATCAGCCTTTATGTTGTTGCTTTTGAAAATAATTGTATTTTTACATAGAAAACAGTGTTGAAAAAATCATACTTTTGATAAGAATGAATTAAATAATTTTGTATAAGATCATTAGGTTAGGAGTTACTATCCCTCATGGTGTGGGTCAAGTGGTATTATGTGGCCTATCAAGGGTCAATTACGAGTAATATAAGGTCCTGTTTTTGACTTAGAAAACAAATTAAAATCTAAAAAGCAAAAAAAACAACAACAAAAAACAACTTTTTTACTCTTTTTAAATTTCGGGTATCCGGGTACCTAATTTGGTACCCGGGTATCTATCCGTTTGCCCGCCCGAAATTCCCAGTTAGTTAGTTAGTTAGTTAGTATGTTAGTTAATTAGTTAGGTCAGTAGGCCTATAGCGGATTCAAAGAAAATATCATATTTTGAAGTGGGTGTTGTTGGCGCAAGATGTTAGGCCTTTATCATGAAAAGAGCTTTAAAGGTATATTATGTCCTAACCCTAACACTAACCCTAACCCTAACCCTAACCCTAACCCTAACCCTAACCCTAACCCTAACCCTAACCCTAACCCTAACCCTAACCCTAACCCTAACCCTAACCCTGGACTATGTGATCTTTTTCATGGGACGCCCGCTATCTTTGATTCTTTCCTTGTTGTCAGATAAATACGTGTGGATTACATTGATAACCATGAAACTAAAATATCTTATAAGTTCAATACAGAGCAATTGTTTCCTAATTTCTTCAAAATCAGATTTTGAATGAGTTGTCCTGGTACCTGCCAGGACAGTTTATTTTCTGTGAGTGTTTTTTTCATTCGTATGAAAGAATTCCATGGTTGGTTTCACACCGTTTTCTACCGTTTCAACGCCGTTTACAGTGTTTCGGGTTGAACCACTAATACATAACACATTCATACGGGCTTTGATGAAAATCAAACAAATATGTCGACAAGCATATTTCCATAACATCGATTTAGTAATGTGCTGTGATGGGTTTTTTTAACGGAAAATACAGTCAAAATAGATTTATGAGTTTAACGGGTGAGTTTAGGAAGGATTTTTTCCTGACAGTCAAACTTCAATATAAGAGAGAACAAAATAAGTTCACACATTTGAAAAAGATCACACTATTGCATTAAGACCAATGAATTTGTCAGAAGCCAGATTGGGAACTAAACTTCTGTGTATAAGAAGATCATGCGCAACAAACGACCGTACTTTGGACATTATTACTAGACGAGAGGGTGACGATCTTAAAAAGGTGATAATACAACACAGAAAAAAATTACTGAGTCAAATGACCCATTTTGGTAAGTCTTTCATTTGTCCGTGTAGTGAGACACTTTGAAGTTAAACTGAGTCATTTGACTCATCCATAATGAGTCAATTGACTCACAAATGCAATTAGTGAGTTTCTGACTCACTATAAATGAGTCAATTGACTCACTAGTGACTCAACAGACTCGGTAATGGGTCACCTGACTCAATACTAATGAGTCAATTGAGCCTCCTGACTCACTTGTAACATGTCAATTGACACAATAATGAATCAAATTGGGTCATTTGACACATTTAAATGAGTCACTTGACTCACAGATAATATTAACTGAGTCGAATGACTCATTTTGATGAGTCTTTAGTTTGTCCGTGTACTGAGACACTTGGACGTTTTACTGAGTCAATTGATTCAGGTTGGATGAGTCAACTGACTCAGACTGGAATTTTTAGTTGAGCCTCAGAATAGCATTGTTTTGTGACAATTAAAGACTATCACAAACATGGGCGGTGATCTCCGAAAAGTGTTAGTTTCTATAGACACTGTATGTTGCCCATTATTAAGCAGGCACTAAGTCCAATAAATAATGAAGTTAAATACATCCATAAGCTTACTGCAGTGTAACGACGAAGGTCCAACACTTTAAGCTTACTGAAGGTAAAAACACCGCCAAATGCAAAAAAGTTACTGTTCTATCAGCTCCAGACATTCCACATATTACTTATGAGTCTATGCAGTGTTTAATAACAAAGAAGTCCAAAAGAAATGACACAATTTGTGTCTTCAATCACTAACATCATGAACATACGCTATATAGTCACCAGTCCATGTGCAAAACAAAATGGCAGAGCTAATAAATAAAAACAGCCTCGCTTTCATTTCGTATTTGACTCATTATTTTTTATTAATGAGTCAAAAGTCGATCTTGACTCATCTTTCCCTGACAAGTGAGTCAATCTGGCAATACTGTACTGAGTCACCTGAAATTTGACTCATTAACAGATTATGCGTGAGTCAACTATGATACACTTAGTGCAATAAGTGAGTCAATGTGTATGTGACTCACTTAAAATGAGTCAACTGACTCAGCAAATGAGTCAACTTATTGATGACTCATGCCAAAATTGTCGAAGTGAGTCAAATGACTCGGGTTTTTTTTCTATGAAGGAGCTTAAATAAAAAGGAAGCGGCGTAAACGAACTCCCCGTCGTGGCACTGGACTATTATACTCTATTTGGCTTAATTCCTCTGGACAGTGACGTAACTTAATAGGCGCACTGATAAGATAAGGTTCTTATACTGATCCAAATAGTATACTCACAACTGTGAACGTTTCGGCAACACTGCTGCCTTTCTCAACACTTTGGTAGATTGTGGTGAGTTATTTACTGTCACCGACGCTAGAGGGAGTTTTCTTTGAAATTTTTTCATCTGTGTACACATTTTCCGGGGAAGATTTTCAAAGGGGGGGCGATCGCCACCATCGCCCCCCCCCCCCTTCCTACGGGCCTGAATGGTGTAAATAATCTGGGGCCTACCTATTTATCTCAGATTTTGATGCCGTATGTCTGTCCAAGAGCTGGTTTGAGATCGTCCAACGACACTTTCCGCCTTGTTATACCTTTCAACAAACATACTAAGACTGAAACCGCTTTCTCATATATCGGTCCAAGGCTGTGGAATAATCTCCCACTCTCCATACGCACCGCATGCAGTGTCAAATCTTTTAAAAAGATGCTTAAAACTCATCTATTTCCGCAGGTGTAATTTGTTGGTCAATTTCGGATGCAAATGCACCCTTTTATTAAAAAAAATGTGTGTGTTTTCAATCCATGCTTTTTAATGCTTAAATTGTATCTGTATATTATTACATTGTATATTTAATTATCTTTTAACCAATCTTTAATGTACTTTGATTGGTATTTTTTATTATGCTTATCTTTTATATTATATAATTCCTGTACAGCGCATTGATCGTGTTTTTGGAAATGCGCTTAACAAATCACGTTTTCATTCATTCATTCATTCTTTAAAATAAAAGAACCTTAAACCCTGAGGGTTCTATATACGGGACGCGATGTTCGTTACCGTAAACAACATGATACCTGACGGAGTAAAGCGCATAGCACATGTACGAGTACATTGTACAGCAATACATTTACAGGGTGAATCCAAAAAAATTGTGCACGATTTGGAACGGCAATTTTACCTTGATGCGTGCATTGAACCATAAAATTGTTGTTGTTTATATAAATCGTTGTTTATCTAGTTTATCCTCCCAAAAAATGAAAGTAATCGACTGAAAAATAAGTAAACTGTGGCAAGTTTTGTAAACTGACCGAGTTTTTGCCATTCCAATGGGATTTACACACAGTAAAATTGGTTTTGCTAAAATGGTCATTATCATCACATTAATTGTCAAAATGTTCTTGAATAATCATTATTTCACTCTGGGATAAGTAATTAATAGTCTGACACCGAGTTGTTAAATGAAAAGGCAAATCTGAATACAAGTATCACCTGTTACAGACCAAGAAGGCAAGAAGTCTTCAAGAAGTGGAGGCACGTGTTAGAGCCGAAGTGACAGGCTACACCGCAACAGGGGAATGGTTAGACGAGCTGTTCGCAACATACTGGAAAGGGCACACACATGTCTTCGGCAAAATGGTGGCCATGTCGAAGGAAGGCTTCATTAAACAAAAACACGTAATATCAGCAAACAACTAAATGATTTCTATTTTAAATAGCAAGGACGCTAACATTTTATTTTATGTCTTAAAAAACACATTTAGCAGAAGACCGTAACTCATACCGTATTATTTGTGTGCAATTATCAGAAACAAAGGGTCGTCAGAACATTTTATTTGTGCAATATTTTTAGTTTGTGAAGTATCATTTATTTCTACAATGTTTAAACACCTTTGGCTCATTTGATATACCAGGAACCTGTAATAACAATGCCTTGCTTGTAGACTCTCACTCCATATCATTATGCTGCAGTAATATTCATGTCTTAACTGTGTAAATCCCATTGGAATGGCGAAAAATGCGGACAGTTTACAAAACGTGTCACAGTTTGCTTGTTTTTAGTCGATTACTTTCATTTCTGGGGATGATAAACTAGATTATTAACGCTTTATACAGACAACAATAATTCCATGGTTCAATGCACTCATCAAGGTCAAATGTCCGTTTAAAATCGTGCACAATTTTTTTTGATTCACCCTGTATACAGTGAGTGTGTACGGTTAATAAATTCGCATACGGGACAGCCAAGAACCCCTGAAGCACCCTTTTTTTTAAAAGTTTAGATGGTTTAAAAGCTCGAGGGGGGGGGGGGGGGGGGGGAGTCTGAGGGGGGATTTTCAGAAGTAGAAAATGTTTCAATTTTCGAACTCATTTGGTGCGATCTCAGTGGTGTATACTTTTGACCAATATTGTATTGAAAAGCCATCACTTCATTTTCAATAAATATTTAGTATTTTATCAATGCACGAAATAAGTTGAGCATATACATATATATTTTTTGGTTTTAGTAAAGATGGTTTAAAAGTTCGAATAGGGGAGTCTGAGGGTGGTTTTCCCTCCTCAGAATTGGAAGGTTTTTTTTCAATTTTCGAACTCATTTGGTGCGATCTGGTGTATATTTTTGACCAACATTTTATCGAAAAGCCACCTCTTCATTTCCAATCAATATTTTGTTTTTATCAATGCAAGAAAGAAGTTGAGCATATATAGTGATATTTTCTTGATTTAAGTATAGATTTTTTAAAAGCTCAAACAGGGGGTAGTCTGAGAGGTGATGTGCCCCCGCTTTTTGGAACCCATTTGGTACGATTTGGTGTGTACTTTTGACCAATATTTTATTGAAAAGCAATAACTTTATTTCCGATCAATATTGGCTTTTATATAGGCCTATGCCAGAAAGAAGTTATACTAGTTACCTCCAAAACATCGGTTTTAGTCAACGTACGTACGCGTATGTATCCTGACCGACGTCCATAAACTCCAAACGTTCTTATGTCCCTAGCATGCCTCCCCGCCCGCTTTCTTTTTTTGTCTTCCTTTTTTTCTTCTTTTTTCTTCCTTTTTTCCCCTTTTTTCCCTTTTTTTCTTCCTTTTTTCCTTTTTTTTTGGTGGATGTGAAAAATCAGGGGGGGGGGGATGATTACATTGACCATCCCCCCCATGTCAAAAAGTGGGGGGATTATATCCCCCCCCCCCCCCCCCCCCCCGGATTTCCGCCCTTGCGTGTGGGGCCGAACCCCACGTTTTTCGACTGTTGGATATTGAAACAAACACAGACTATAACTTGAACTTCATTATTATGTTTATTAACTGGTTTCATTACCATTGTACTGCTAATACTGAGAGAATAAATAGAAACAAAATCCCGTGTGGGCTATGAATCTCTTTCCCTTTTCTACTTGTTGTTGCATTTGACACTTCAGCCATCATGACACAATGTGCAAAATAGCAATGACATGAGCTGCGGTCGTAACCTTTATATTTGACCGCTTTTGGTGTGTGAAATAACATTACGCAACAATGAAAAAGAAAACATATTTATTAATAAGTATTAGTATTTGTGTAACTCTCTTATTGGCATTACTGGGATTCGAACCTGGATCATTCGGTTTGTAAGTCATAGACCTTACCGTTACACCACGGAAGGCTGTTGACGATCGGAATGTGTTTGTTTATTATTTATCACACTTCGTTTAAAATCGGTATTTATTAAGTACATTCAGCAAAAATGAATACATATTATAATAGTACATTGCCGTTGGACACTTAAGTTAAGAGAAACGCAAGGAGAAGAAGTTATAAAAAATGTTGCCAATCCATTGGAAATACATATAGCGTGCATCCTCACCCGCATGCATCCTCCCCCGCCTCCACCCTGACTTATTGTAATTAACGAGTTATAGTAATTAATCTCAACTTGATTTATACATTTTTCTTATAGATACTATTAAAGCAATAAATTATCTTCCAAATGAGACTAAATATACTCAATTGTAATGTATGGTTTGAAAAATATAAGCATTTGAATGACAAATAAGCGAAAAAATGTGACAAATCCACCCTTTTTAGGGTCCCAAGTTAAGAAATGTGACCATTAGAGCGCTGAAAGCCAATAGTATAATATAGAATCAACGGATATCGAGATATTGACATGCATAATTTATTTGTAATTGACCTATAGTTAACCATTCAACGTGATAGTAGCCGGCTGCGAAAAACTCGGGGGAAAAAACGCTTGAAGCGAGAAAAACGAGAAACGTAGAATTATGAATAATGGAGTGGATAGCGCAATGCGCAATTCACATCACTGCCCCGCTAAACTATCGCGTGCCAATACGGTGTTGAATCCTAACCGGTCCACATTATCAAATAGGGTTGCAATGAACCAACAATTATTATTGATAGCACTATTATATCCATTTTCCATAATTGACAAGAATATCAATACCTATTTGCAACGTATGGGGAACAATTAGCTATACGACCATTAGCTATAAATAGGGTTGCATTGAAATAGACGTATCGACGTATGTTAAAGACATTACTAATTTACAACGTATGGGGAACAACTTAGCTAGACGACCATTAGCTATATATATGGTTGCATTGAAATAGACGTATCTATAATATGGTTGTGTTGGGTAAATCCCGGTTATTCGTCGAAAACTATTCAAAGATGATAAGTTTGGATAATAAGTGAAGCACATTATCGACGTATGTTAAGACATGTTATCGTTACTATTTCATAATGCTACTCACTTGGAAGTCAAAAAGCTCTGGTATCCAAATACCGACTGATGTGTCAATTCGTAAAATCCGATACGTTCGAACTGGACGACCAACGGAGCCACACAGGGGCGGTATAATGTCCGCATGATTTTCACCAGTAGTATTCCAGACCTTATTCATGAATGATTGATCTACTGTAAAACAGTGAAAAGCTACGAATGTGTCGGTGGTAAGAATGACGTAATAACCGTCAGAAAACCGTCATTTGCAATTATATTGCAAGTAGCTGAACGCCCAAATAAGATGGCACTTGCAGTTCGGCCATTTCACATAGCCACCGCAATAGACTATACAGATATTGTTCTGGGCTTGGTGCTGACACTCTCATGTTACTGCCGGTCGATCCCGAATAAGAGAGAGAACATCCTTTCCCGCCAAAATGGAGCGGAAAGTGTTGTTGCATAGACACGAATAGTTTCCACAGTCGCCTTGCGCTCCTTTTCGGTTGTCGGAAGTGTTCCGAAGGTGGGTACCGTATGTTACGTTTCGTTATGTCACGTTGATCATTTGTCTGATGACTTGATGGTACCACGTCTTTAGGAAACATTTGGTAATAAGCTGGGCAGGACATAATAGTAATAACACATTCGCGCCAGGTTGTGATATATTCCGAGCCAACTGAGTTCTCATCATTTCGCCAATGATGATTCCGACACGGTTACGACTAAGCAAGTGTTACATATTTCGACGTTCTGATTGCGCCTGGTGAATGTATTGGAGTTCACAAATTACTACTCGTTACACGCCTTTGAACGGACCAACCAGTTCACGTACTCGTCCTGTCTCGCATTGTTGTACCCATCCACCATACGCAACCACACGCACACACCTGTCATATCTGAAAGAAATAATGCAAGAAACGGATCAGATTCTTGAACTGGCAATAGAGGTATATTAAAGGTACCTAATTGTACAATCAAAAACATGTTTCAAAAAGAGCGATAGGGCCAGGCGGCCCTAGACAATAATGACCCGACATAGAAACTTAATGCGATGGGAGCAAGGTGAAAGCCACTCAAACCAAATTAAAGGCCCACATTGACTAATAACTACAACCTTGAGGGCCAATATCCATGAAGATAGCCAGTTACCGATACTAGTGTCTGAGTATTATGAATCAAATGACTTGTAATTGTTATGGATTAATCAAATCAGGTATGTTATATATTCGGATACAAACCGCCGATACAATCGAAACAGCCAACACCCATTTCAGACTGCTTGGTTGGTCTGTTCAACAAATCAATGTGCAATGGTACACCTGTCACTAGAGCAAAGAACGTACAATATACAACAATTAAATCATGCACGGATTACGAAATATAAAGCACAGATATACTGCCACCCATAAGTATCCCCCCCCCCCCCCCCCATGGAAGCTTGCAAGTTATCACTGTGTTGTCGATAAAGTATTAAACCATCAGACCCAATTACCATTTCATTGTGTTCATTGCACATTTTATACCAATAAATTCATGTTTCTTATTCAGATTCATGATTTAAAAGCTTTACAATTCATGATTTTATCGGGCAAGTCAAAATTCCAATGTAAAATCGCCGTAGTAAATCACCTCATGAATATCAATTAGCTCATTATCGGCAGTGTAACGCTATAGGAAATTTTCAACTGAGATCAACTGGTGATGGAAAACTCCATGTGGAGAATTTTATAAATGACAATTGGCATGCGCAGTTTAATGGAATACCTTCAGAAGAGCTATGGTTTAGGTGTCATTTGAAAGCTTATCCATCTAGCTACATTGTGTGAATAAATTAAGTATTTCTATAACTGTTTGGCTGAGATATGATTGATTATATTTCGAAAGTCAGGGGTGGCGGCGGTGGCGGTGGCGGCGGTGGCGTTGTGTACAATCTCTATGGGGAATATAGAAAATGTTCCCAATTCTACGTTCAAATTACAATAACTCCTCATCTCTGTATGGTACAAACATAATTTTCATCTCTGTATGGTACAAACATAATTTTCATCTCTGTATGGTACAAACATGATTTTGCTCTCATTTTATAGATTGTTTTATATTCTATAAGTTTCTGTTTCAACAAACGCGTCAACTATTACCTAACAATTGTAATCACGAATCGATTGCATTGTTCTTGGCTTTTCCCCTTTTCACTACACAGTGAACTTGCCCTAATTCATCGGATTTACATACATGGCTATAACAACAGAATTATTCACTCAACCGATGATAGCAAAATTATACATTTTTGGAAAGCTCTCAAATAGGGGAATTCAAAAATCCCGCTTAAATCAGGATAGGGTGAATAGCCAAAAATATATATGTGAAAACTCTAATAAATATGAAATGTAAACGTTTGCGCTCATTTACTTCCAGATATAGTATATTTCAACAAGTTACCCTTGACAACCATTATGTTCTGATGGGTAAATTGCATGAGGAACTAATATGCACAGTAAAATGATGATTGGGATAGGAATAACAAAAATATTGAGTTTTAATCAAAATATGAAGAAGAAAAAAAATCGATATTCTTTGAACATTCTTAATCACAAGATGTTACCATTAGGTCCTACAGACAGCCTGCCAGCAATACAAATTATGCTCAGAAAAAATCTCAACGGCATTTTTTGTTAGAGCAATTCCAACCATGTGTAATAAAATCACCAGGATGTACCTCACATGGTATAGGGTGTTGGCAAATTTCAGATTGAAGTTAAGTGTGTAATTTTGCCCAAAAACCGTGATTTTTACACGTTTTCGACCAAATTATTGCTTTTAGAAATATCTCCATTATTAAAGGTCCGATTCCATCAGGACTGATGTCAAATGAAAGGTGACAATATCAGCTTTTATATGATATCAGTATAAGCGAATAAAAATCATGAAAAATAAAACAACGAGTGAAAAAACATACATTTTTAGCATTTTTAGACTAAAATTCAAAAAATGTAATTGGTTAAATGTTATTTTGAGATTAAAAATAAAACCACAAGTTTCCCATATGTATTACAAAACTGCTCCTAGTATACATAAATAATTTAAAGAAGAAACAGAGTTGCTTGTTTATCCCAATTTATCGCTATAGCAATTTTTTCCCGAAACAGTTATGTTTACACGTTTTTCATCAAAATACTGTTTTTAAGGATATATCCATCATTAATGATCCGATTACATCATAACTGGTGTCAAATGAAAGGTGATGGTATCAGCTAATATATGTTACCAGTATAAGCGAATATAAATCAATAATAACACAACATGGGTGAAAACATCAATATTTAGCATTTTTGGACTCAAATTCAAAAAAGCTAATTCATTTAAGTTTTACATCAACTAAACGTGACGATGTCAGCTTTTATATGAATGGTACTATATGACCGAATATAGATAACATTTAACAACATTTTAAAAGTAAAATACTCTATAAAGTGTTTTACAATTTTAACTAAATCTTAAATTGCTAGTATAACATTTAGCCAATGGTGAATAATACAGGGTGTATCAGAATGATCCATACCGGGTTTCAAAAATATATTAAAATATAAAACAAATAGTGTTTCAAATTTAAACACTTGCGATATGATGGTGGAGATGTTTCTTACGTATTCTGTTAATTTCATTGAGATATCTCTTTTGTTCCGCTGTGGCAATACATAATCAAAAATTAATGAAAAACGTATTTTCATATTTTGGCTCACATAATTCATCTTTACAGCTATTCTCCCTAGCACTACCAGCATTTCAAACAATGAACCCACACCTCATAGGAAAGGACGGTTAAAACCACTCAAGCTTTATAACAAATCCTACCCTATTCAATCAAAGCTTTGTTTCTATGCACACAACAATCGATTGTTATCAAAAAGCTAATTCAAATAAGAATTGGATCATTTCGACAAAAACTTGAAATCTATTATCGTTACCAAAAAGTCTGTATTTTCCAACAAAAATGTCCGATTTTCAAAATCTTAAAATTGCTAAGAAAGCTGGAGCAAGATATACATGTATGAAAACAGTTTGGACAATATCATTAAAGTTTATACCAAAAAAAATTGTATTACCTCGGATAGATCAATGGGCTATTCCAGATAATAATGAACCTCCCTATTAGGTACAATTTTTTATTTTTTTTAGTCCGGAATTCCATGACTCCCTCTATGAAAAGTATCAAACTTCAAAAAAGTATGGGGGGGGGGGGGGGGTCTAAATTGTGAAAAAGTCTGGAATTCCAAGAACATGTGCCAAAAAGGTATGGAATTCCATTGAAAAATTGGTGGGGAAAAAAGTCTGGAATTCCGATGTCTCTCATTATTATCTGGAATAGCCCAATCTGAGATACCCTGTACATGTCTGAGAAAACTGAAGTGAGCTTATACTTCTAATTGCTAGAATTTCTTGTAATAATGGTCAATTTGTTCCAAAAACATTTTTTTCTTCTTAATTTGTGTCGAAATATTGCTTGAAGGATAGGCCCTATATTGTACGACGTAAACTCGATTACTGCATGACTGGTACCAAATGAAAGGCAATCATGTCAGATTTCACATAATTCATCGCATTTTGAGTAAATCGCGTTTCAAAATGTGTTCGTAACCTAACCCCTGATTTGAACCCTGACCTAAAGCCTAACCAAAACCATAACCCTAATTCCAACCCTAAACCTATCCCTAACCCTAACCGTAACAGTAACACATGTTACAATCCCTCGCTAGCCTGGTTAATTATAAGAAAATAGCGCTTCCTGGTCTTGTAAATATATACGAGGGTTGGTCAATATGTAATGCAAATGATCTTGTTATGATACGCATGAGTGAATCTATTATTATAACGGATGAACCTTTGTCTTTCAAATAATTCACTTTTGGAATTCTACATAACTATGACGCATTAGAGTCAGTACACTTTGAACCTGCCAAATCAGCCGAGTCATGTGACTCATCCACCGAGTCAGATGATTCGGTGGATGAGTCAGTTGACTCGGTGGATGAGTCATGTGACTCATCCACCGAGTCAACTGACTCAATAAAATATCACAGTGTTTCAGTACACGGACACACCAATGACTCATTCTAGTGAGTCAAGGGACTAAAATAAATGCATCAAATGACTCGAATAAATGCATTAAAAGACTCAATTTGATCCACCACTGAGTAACTTGACTCATTCAAATGAGTCAGGTGATCAATGCATGTTTCACTTGACTCATTACTAGTGTATCATATGACTCATTTAAAGCATTAATGAGCCATTTGACTCATTGTTGGTGCATCATATGACTCATTTAAAGCATTAGTGGGTCAATTGACTCATTAGTGTTGAGTCATTTGACTCAGTAAATCGTTGAAGTGTCTCAGTACACGGACAATCATAAGATTCATCAAAATGAGTCAACTGACTCAGTTAATATTTTCTGTGATTGGCAGGAAACACGTGCTAAGAGGATTGCATAACATAACAGCAGGTAAATCACAATTTTGTTATTGCATAACTATGATACCGAAGACAATAACTTTAATTCCTGTGTAGATTGAAATATGTAGTTAGTATAAGGGGGAAAGTGAGGAGAAGCAGTTAATATTAGGCAGATTATGCGATCTTTTCCGAGTGAACGCCCGTTATCCTTGATTTTACTCTGGAAGCAGATTTTCATTTTTAATCATAAATCGTAAACTGTAAAGATCTTTTAAGTTACAGAGCAATACCCACTTCCCCTTGTTTGGGCAAACAAAACCCTTTTTTATTTGGCCGCACAAACATTATATCGTCTCTCCAGACCCTACCCTGCAAAAAATATCTCATCATCCAATCCATGAAGGGTTGATAGTTTTTCACATGTGGGCCAAAGTTTACCTGTCTTCCTTTCTCCTTTCTGTCCGTTTTCTTTCCCTTTCCCCTTTCCTTCCCTTTTTGGGCGTCCGCTACGGCGGGAGCCCTTGTATTGTCATCAGTTTGCGAAAACTTACACAATTTGGTATTTCTAGATATTATAAATGGAGGCTGCCATGTTTACTGATGGTCTCTTACTAACATTTACGTAACAGTGAAATGTTAAGTTGTAGTGTACGAGTGCTATCGGCGTTTACGAACTATAAACGAGGCTGAATATCACGCTCGTTATAAAGGATGGAGATAGTTACGCTCGGTTACATTCTCGATATGAATATGTACAGTGCAGTATCTCAGCTATATAATGCAGCCTGCATATAGATGTATTATAATAGCAAAGCATTGCATGTACATTGTACAGGGCATTGAGAGGTGTGGGTTGGGCGGTGTACAGTTGTAGTTTACGCAGTCCGCTGTTCAATATCAACTCATCTGTAGGCCTAATTATGAATTACTTACATGCAGAGATCAGTGGGTTGGTCTTGGTAGTTTGGTACGTGGGTATAATATAAACACCAGGAAAGTTGGAGTCTTCAATTCCAAACTGCTGAGTTCTCTACTAAACTTTCATTAGTAATAATATGATTAAGTCGCTTTTAAAATTATTACTTTATTCATCAATCACATTGAATGATGAATAAATGAAGTGATGAATTCATAAATCATTGATTGATTGACTGATTGACAGATGTAATAATATTGCTTGATTGATTGACTGATTGACAGATGTAATAATATTGCTTGATTGATTGACTGATTGACAGATGTAATAATATTGCTTGATTGATTGACTGATTGACAGATGTAATAATATTGCTTGATTGATTGACTGATTGACAGATGTAATAATATTGCTTGATTGATTGACTGATTGACAGATGTAATAATATTGCTTGATTGATTGACTGATTGACAGATGTAATAATATTGACTGATTGATTGACTGATTGACAGATGTAATAATATTGACTGATTGATTGACTGATTGACAGATGTAATAATATTGACTGATTGATTGACTGATTGACAGATGTAATAATATTGACTGATTGATTGACTGATTGACAGATGTAATAATATTGACTGATTGATTGACTGATTGACAGATGTAATAATATTGACTGATTGATTGACTGACAGATGTAATAATATTGACGGACAGATGTAATAATATTGACTGACAGATGTAATAATATTGACTGACAGATGTAATAATATTGGCTGACAGATTGACAGATTGACAGATTGACATATTGACATATTGACAGGACAGATTGACAGATTGATTGTTGATTGATTGATTGATTGATTGATTGATTGATTGATTGATTGATTGATGATTGATTGATTGATTGATTGATTGATTGATTGATTTGTTGATTGATTGATTGATTGATTGATTGATTGATTGATTGATTGATTTGATTGATTGATTGATTGATTGATTGATTGATTGATTGATTGATTGATTGATTGATTATTGATTGATTGATTGATCGATCGATCGATACTAAATGAAATCATGAATGCATAGATTAATTAGATAAGCCTTCAATTGGATTAACAAGTCATTTATAGAAATAGTTAAAGAATATATAATACATGACGTAACCGCGTATTCTACTAATTGCACTACATAACACTCGCGGCGCTGGCGTATACACATGAGCGTTGAAAGGCGGAATATACATACGCGTGCGTACAAGCTGCGTCTGGTAAGTTACGCCACTGTCCAGAGGAAGCCAAATAGAGTATAGAGCTTAACGGTACGCCGCGGACAAGTTTAGACTTTTACACTTTCGTCAGGATTAGCTCTGACATCTTCAGGACCAAATTATTATATTTAATGTAATTTGTAATTAATCAAAAGTCCTATCTAGATTTATTATTTAATATATTGTAATTAATCAAATGAAGCATGTTCATTTGAGCGCCCATTCCTTTTTAAAGGAATTTTTATTATATCCTCTTCTCCCTTTCATTCCCTTCCTTTGCCTTCCCGATTTTCCTTTGACTTCCCGATTTTCCCGGGAACCCCCTTTTTCAGGATGGCACTCTCCCCCCACCCCCCCCCCCCCCCCTGGCCCTTCGCCTGGCTACGCTACTGACCTTGATGTGCTTTTGAGTTTTTATTCGCATGGGTATTATAAACATAGCTGATATCATCGCCTTCGGTTTGACACCAGTCCTAATTAAATAAAAGTTTATATATAAAAGCGATATTCTTCAAAACAATATTCCGATCTAAAACAGTTATGTGATGCTGCACTAAGACCATGAGAAAAACTCAGTTTCGGGACACCATGTCAATCCCGCCCCTCAACATTTTCTGCCTCGACAGTACCGCCCCCCCCCCCCCCCCCCCCCCCCTCCTCTCTTAAATTCCTGATTCGGCGGCTCCCGTAAGAAAAAACTGACCGATCTACCCTACCTGAGAGGTCCGTTTGCCCCGTAGAACAGGGGGGGGGGGGTTCGTCGCCTAACTACAGATCGGTTTAGGCCTAATAAGTTTTTCTCGTATAATTCAGATGTAATTTGAGCCGTTTTGTAGAAAATGTGGAACAAATGCTATTTCTGTTTGGAATCTAATTAATACATTTCAATTAGCATAATAATTTGGTTTTTTATTGTAGTTAAAATGCTAAAAGTTTTTGGCATCTACATTTAAATGTGTAAATGTTATAAAATTAATAACAATTATTATAATTAAAACATTGGATATATAATTCAGGGTGTAATATCAGTCATTTATAGAAAATATAGAACAAATGCTATTTTAATTTAAATCTAAAACTTGTTTTTACTCCATTTTGTATCCTGGTTTCTGTTTCGTTTATATGGGTATCATTATAAAAGCGGTCATAACCTTCCATTTGATTGACACCAATCATTGAAAAATGGAATATTTGACAAGAAACAATAATTATGATCTTAAACGAGTCGAAATTACGTTTTACAGTGAAGAACCGACCAACGATGCCCCGCAATTGACATAAATGACAATGACAACACCATATTCCCAATAAAGTCAAGTTTAGTGATGAATATTTAATATAATGATCAATTTGGTAAAATAACCTCATCTGCGTATTCCTCATTATTTTCTGTGTTTAATCAGTGTGTATACACTTTGTACATACTCTTAGCTTTATCTGTATGTAAACAAATTATTCACAGGCATGAAACCCAGGAACACGCATTTGAATTTACCGCGTCAGCTGGACATTATGCCATAATAGGTGCATTCATG
This sequence comes from Ophiura sarsii, assembly GCA_035610835.1. Classification (NCBI taxonomy): domain Eukaryota; kingdom Metazoa; phylum Echinodermata; class Ophiuroidea; order Amphilepidida; family Ophiuridae; genus Ophiura; species Ophiura sarsii. The sequence continues at coordinate 60,462,493 of CM069449.1, forward strand.
CACGGTAATTCACACAAGTCCTGTTCGGGTTCATTAACCCTAACGCCTACTACGTCTCACAGTCACCTCACAGCCAGCACCACGTGGCTTGCGCGCGCACAAGTTCTATCTCCTGTAGCACTAAACTACGGGTATATATGGTCTCCGATTTCTTAGCCTGTGAAGCCCTCCACCCGTGGCTGAGTGTTAGTATATCTCGCCTGTCACGCGGCCGACCCGGGTTCAACTCCCGGCGCCGGCGACATAATTTTTCCATTTTTTATTTAACCCCTCCCCCCTGTTCTTCGTTCCATCCCCACTGCCACGTTCTAGGGTTAGGGTTAATACGACACACACAGTGCATTTCTATAACCCTAACGCTACTACGTCTCACAGTCACCTCACAGCCAGCACCACGTGGCTTGCGCGCGCACAAGTTCTATCTCCTGTAGCACTAAACTACGGGTATATATGGTCTCCGATTTCTTAGCCTGTGAAGCCCTCCCCCCGTGGCTGAGTGTTAGTATATCTCGCCTGTCACGCGGCCGACCCGGGTTCAACTCCCGGCGCCGGCGGACATAATTTTTCCCATTTTTTATTTAACCCCCTCCCCTGTTCTTCGTTCCATCCCCACTGCCACGTTCTAGGGTTAGGGTTAAACCAGTCACCTATAATGTGCTTGTTTATATCCTATGTAGGTATGTATAACACCTTGAAATAACGGGGATTCTTTCTCTGTTGCTTTGTAGAATAAAATTGCTATAAAATACAATTTGGATTATCGAAGCATTTTTTGTTTTTCTCTATATTATTTAAATGTTATATGAGCAGTTTTTCAGAACATATGGGACAGATGCTGTTTTATTTTGAATCTTAAATTAATACCTAATTAAATAACTATTCAAAATTTGATCAAAAATTGCTAAAAATTGATGCGTTTTCAATCACAATTCTGATATTCGTGATTTATACTCGCATATATTTGTATCATATTAAGCTTACATCCTCATCTTTCATTTGGCACCAGTCATGATGAAATAACATGGTTAAAAATAGAAATATCCTGAAAAACATATTGTGGTGAAAAACGGATTAAAATGACAGTTTTTGGGCAAAATTTCACACTAAATCAAGATATAGATTTGCCAACACCCCACATCCTATGCAGTGTCATATATATTTATCGTTGAGATTTTTTCTGAGCATATTTTTTAATGCTGGCAGGCTGTCTGCTATGCAAATTCAATTGCATATTTGGGATTTCTTGTGAGATTACCGTTCAGAAATATATACTTTTTATGGGGTAGAACAAGTAGTTATTGCGATATGCTAATTCGAATCTCAGATGGTGTAAAATGTAAAAATCTGGACATGCAACGGGAAGGGTTCAAAACACATGGCCATATTGAGACAGGGACATCGATTGTCCCTGATGAGACGATCACCACCGTGCCGAGTTAAGTAGCGCTGTTAAGTGGTAGTGATGTAATGATTTGAAAGACGCAAAACGGAAGATGATCGGAGCCTATTGTACCTACAGGTTGTAGAACGACATGCCTATTGAATAAAAGCCTCCCAAGCCAAAGCAGCTTAAGTTGTAAACAATACTATTTATGGCGCCGCCACATCGAATTTAGACGTATAATTATTATGAGATAGGCCAACCACAATATATCTACTACCCCATTTAACGTGGATTATAATTAATTTAGACGTATGGCGGACAATCAAGGAAACAGAAAACCGATTCTATGAGCCAATGTGATAGTATATTAGCCGCGATGTCAAGCAAGGCCTACTATAAAAAGGGGTACCCAAAGATGGATATAATAAATAACATGAAACGACCCGCGGACTAAACACAAACGGCCATAATGTAAAATGCGTGGACTCAAGACTGTACAATATAAGTAACCGCCGCGCCGTCGATTGGAGACCTATAACATGTATTATAATTATCATTATATATGTAATGTATTATATTTAACGATGCATGTAGTCCTATGTAGATGTAAACCTGTAAATATTGTGAGGGGGAACCGTTGATTAGCAAAGACGACTACCGCCATTGAAATTCCCCCAATAAATTACTTTTTAACAAAACTGCATAAATACATAACAAGACTACAAGACAAACACAATTTTCTCACCGAGTTAGTAGTACCATTTACCGAAGGCTTATCTCCTAGCAATCCTGTAATCCGACTCTCGCAACTCAGGTGAAACCGCAGGTCATGTAGACTACAAACCAGGATTGTAGTATGTACACCGACAACATTGTCGTGCCCGACAACATCGTCGATCACGAACGGCGAGAAAAATTTGGATCAGGAATGTTATAATAATAATAATAATACCAAGCGCTTATATAGCGCCCTTAGCCCAAAGGGGCCTCAAGGCGCTTAACAACATATTATGATAGCATATAACACAATAATCACAAACAATATATATAAAAAGGTCGCTAAAATAGTGGGTCGAGCATCAGGACACATGGAGAAAGACGGACACGACCAAATGGTCTCATAAATTTCGACACGCTATCTTGCAACCTATGATCAGGTCGTCCATACATGCACATATACGTGAGAGGGAAAAGACAGGAGGTCGAGCAAACAACAAAGGAAGAGGATAAACACGCAAATGCATGGATGGAGAACTGAACATAGGCTAGTATGATATTACACAATTTTGATTAAATTACAACATTAAAATCTAAGATACAATAAAACTGTGTGAAATACTAAAAGAGTAAAAAGTATAATATATAGATGTATGCAAAAGCAGTATAATATACAGCAATAAAAAAGAGATTGATAGAGATATGCCAAATACAAACTGTTATGTGGCTATTGCAGAGCATTGCACAAACAAACCATTTAAAGGCCGAGATGATACATGAAGGATCATAGTGCACCAGGTTGCCCATGCATGCACATGCGTGAGAGAGAAATGACAGGAGGGCGAGCAAATAACAAAGGAAGAGGATAAACACGCAAATGCATGGATGGACAAATGAACATAATATATATGATATTACACAATTTTGATTAAATTACACCGTTAAAATCAAGATACAATAAAACAGTGTGAAATACTAAAAGGTAAAAAGTATAATATATGCAAAACAGTACTATACAACAATAAAAAAAAGATTGATAGAAGTATGCCAAATTCAAACTTTTGTGG